>CM033715.1:9468195-9761156 GCA_019671005.1 Hibiscus mutabilis | reverse complement strand
TTTTCATGCTAAAAAATATTTTCATCCATTTATTTAAATTGTGTGACTAAAAATATCAATTATATTTAGTTTATTATTAATTCATGCTAAAATATATAAATGTAACTAACTTATTTATTTCGTATTCTTTTTTATAATCTATTTTATATTAAATACAAATAGTTGTATAAAGTTATTTATGTTTAAATATTTTGTTCCTTTTAATTAATTTCTAATAAAAATATTTTTGACTAATATATTAAAAGGTGTAAGATCGAGTGCACTGAACGCTCAATAACCTCTAACTTAAAATAAAATTTAAAATAAATATTTAATTAATTCAAATATATTCAGGAACAAAGTGTACTAAATGAAAAAAGAATTACTTTCAAAATAAATAAATTAAGAAAAAATTAAAATAATGAACTATTTTTTATTACTAGTGATTTTTATCAAAGTCAGGAGAAATTTTGACTGCACGAAACCAAGAATCAGCGTGGCAGTATTGACGGTGAAGCAATGTATTTATTTATGGAAAAATTATTAGATTAAACATGTTTACTATGTCATTCGTGATCTCAATCAATTAGGTTTGTCTATTTTATTTTCTGACAAGGTGAATTATGACATATTTTTTATATGTAATTAGAGAGTGGATAATTATGAAGTAGTTATTTTAAAATAGACAGACCTAATTGGTTAAATTACGGATGACGTGATAAAGAAGGTTCATCTAATAATTTCTCTTATTCATGGCATTTGTTTATTGCAGATTTGGAATAATATTAATATGTTTCCAATTTATGGAAAAATTATTAGATGAACCATGTTCACTAAATTATTCGTGGTCCCAACCAATCAGATCCGTCTATCTTATTTTTTTCCAAGGTAAAGCATCACCTCTTTCCTATATGTAATTAAAGAGTGAATATTTATTAGGCAATTATTTTAAGATGATCGAACTTGATTAATTGGACTAAAAATAACGTGATGAACAAAGTTCATCTAATAATTTCTCTAATTTATGTTATTTGTTTATTGCAGATTTGGAATAATATTAATATGTTTCGAATTTCCAAATAAAACACACTTTCTCTTTTTGACTTTCTTTTTTTCTTCTTTTTAGTTTTTTAATAATTATGGTGGGACAGAAATAATTATGGAAACTCGAAAAAGCCACAATTTATTGCATGCCTTACGCACGCCATTTTCATTGCATTGACACCTTTTACTTTTACTCAGACCTCAGTTCAAATATATATAAAGATTATATTTTGATATAAAAGTAATTTTGTAAAAAATTATACAAATTTTTTAAAAATTTAAATTTCAAAATAATTATATCTGACACTTTTAAATTTAAATCTTAATTCTAAATCATAAACTTTAATTTAAAATTTTAAATTTTAAATCTTACAAACTAAACCCATAAACTCTAAGAGCTCTTTGAGCGCCGTTGCTAAACCACAGGGTTGGGTTGGAAAGCAGTTGTTGGGGAGAAGTGCATTTAAGGGCAAAAATAGTGGAAAAGTTGGGCGACGGATGATAAAAATTGAGTGGTCGGCAGCACTTCTCCAAAAATTAGATGAAAAAACTGAAAAAAGCGGCGTCAAACAGAGCCTAAATCTAACAAGCTTATATAATCTGAAGTTTATACAATTTTATGTAGTAAAGTTTTTTCTTTATTTATAATAACAGATAAAAGTTGTTAGATATTAAATTTAAAATTGATATCAATTTATATTAAAACGATATTTTTTATTAATATATTATAGATTTAATCGTCACTCAATTATATATTATTATTCTCGTTATATTTAAAATAAAACAAGTAAAGGAATGAAGGATGAAGAGCACAATAACATTTATCAATTGATGAATTAATTATTCATTCTTTGGTTGCAAGTTGGTATTCTTATGCAAGTCGCCCATGCTTTTAATGGTTGTATTCAATGGAAAAATCGTGTGGAACAATAATATATATAATACTTTTTTATGCATTGATTCGTTCAGTTTGGTAAACATAGGAGTGTAACAACATATTTAGGTGAAATCTTTTAAATTAAAAAACTTTTAAGTATAGCTTTTTGTGTTTAGGATTCAACATAAGAATTTTAAAGAATATTTTATCTATAACGATTACAAAAAGTATTCAAATAATTTGAATATATTTTTAAATTAAAACATATTACTCCTATATATAATTTAAATAATTTTTTTCTAATAAATGTTATTACAGAATAGTCGTTTTTTTTCTCTCAAATAACTCTAGTCGCACAGTGACCACTTTTGCTCTTTTTTCTTCTAAACGCCAACGGCGGCACCGGTTCTAATACTGGTCGCCGACCTCAGTATCTATCATTTTGTTTGTTTTATTTTTAGTTTTTAATAAATCGTGATAAATTATTATGCTCTTGCGGCACGATTTATTCTACCTTTGATACGTTTTTCTTTGCCTTTTGTCACGCTTTTCTCTTTTTTTGTTTTAATTTTCTATTAGGGTTAGATCTGACGATGTCACGACTGATCAAGATGGCGCTCTTTTCATTATGCTGCCGATTTTTCTGTCTCAGACCTTCGAACTGGATTTGGATACGCGATTACATTCACCGTTCCTTTTCGCGATTGAGTTGTGGTAATGACCTTGTTGTTGATGGTTTTACTTTTTGTCGTCGATTTATGGTGATGTTTGTATCCATATTTTGTTTCAAGTCTTTGGGTTAGTTTTTTACATTTTCCTTGTATGGTCCTCTTATGATCTCAAGACACTAGTTTTATTTACTAGGAATATGTCTGGATTAAGTGTTTTTTTACTAAGTTGTGAACTTTTATTGTAATTTCGGATATGTCTTCGTTTAATAAAATTAGTGGATTCAATTAAAAAAAGATAATTATATAAATAAGAAATTAATATATAGATCATTCCAATATGCTTAACAATGTTATATTAAGAAACTAATTTTCATAATTTAATTAATATAAATAGATAAAAAAATATTAATAACTAATAAATTATTTAAAAGTCTACATATTTACATTTTAAAAATTAAAATATCAACTCTAATATAGATTTTAAATTTAAAATCCTATGTACTATACCCTTACAACTAAAACATAAAGAATTATGTATTCTTTGAACTCAACAAGTATCTCAGTAGAAAAGCGGATGATGTTCATCCTAAAAGACACAAGTTTAAATCGCTATGTCTACATAGTGTATGTGCATTGTTAAAGGGTTAAGAATATTTACGAACAAATACTACCTTGTAATTACTTTAGACTATTCAAAAAATGAATTATGTATTCTTTAGACTGTAATCACTCATTTTTACCTGTAAATACATATTAGTGTTGCATGTATATTTATTATATGTTTATTGTTTGCATGAGTATTACTAATATATATATAAGGTGTGGTGTGCATGTATATTATAAGCTATGTATGTATACGTATTAAGGGTGTATGTATGTCGCGTACGTATCTATTTAGTACGAGTGTATTTGTTTAATGTGTATAGATGTTAAGTCAATTATGTGTATGATTATACGTACGTATGCTAGAATGTTATATTAATTAATGTTTGTATAATATAAGTATACGTTTGCGTATGTATGTGTATTGCTATTATAATACTAATTATATTATTATTAATGGGCTGATATGAAATGAAATCTAAAAAATATAAATATATTAAACCCAAATAAAAATTACAGTCCAAGTCCAATTACAAATCTAATATTATTACAAGGCCCAAACTCAAACCTTATCTAATTACAATTATTGTGTGCAGGTGACTGTGGGCCGTTGGATCAAGATCTGATCCAACGGCCACGATCCAACCAAGAAGCCAAAATATCTGCCAGCCGCGTGTTCCACACGTATGGACCGTTCAAGTGCTACGCGCGGACGCTTTGATATCTCACGCGCGCGTGAGCCCCACGCGTTTTGACTCCTCGACTACGGAGCTCCACGTGGCAAGATCTGAAGCCGTCTCACCAAATCGAGGCTTCATCCAAGCCGTTCGTCCTTCAAGCCATCTCGACCGTTAGATCAGATCTGATCTAACGGCCGAGAACGCGTCTGGCCGCTGGCAGAACACCCATACCGCCACCATGCCGATATTCAACCACCGTGCTCAGAACATGCCAAATACAACAAGCAACAAGTTTGTCAGTCCAGATCTGAAAAAGCAAGTATACAACTTGCACCAAAACAAAGACAAGCTTATATACGAAACAGAGATCTTGAAAAAAAGAAGAAGAGAGAACAGAGAGGTGGTAACAAAAAAACAGGGGGGTGGTAACAGAGAAGATTGTAACAAAAAAAAAACAGAAAGTGTATTGTAACAAGTTTTTTCAGAAATACAAAAAAGAGGCAACGCAAGTCCAGTGATACATTTCTTGTTACTTTTATCGCATGCATACAAAAGATACGTAGTAAAAAAGAGAGAGAGAGAGAGTTAGAGGTCGTTACCGTCACCGTTTGTGGGTCTCCCCTCCTTAGTGATAAGCCTTTCGGCTTCCCCAAGCCGGATATGGTGAACTGGAGGAAGGGGAAGGCCCCTTTGTAGTTTTATTTTTGGTTAAAAGTGTTTTTTTTTTGTTCGTATTTCCTAGATCTAGGGCGAATAGAGGTGTATCCTCTGAATCCAACCTCGGATTCGTGTCGAGGATGGAAAGGGGGTTATTTTGGTGTGTTTTGGAGGCTCGCCGGTGCCGGTTAGCGGCGGCCGGCCGCCGGATTTTGGGTTTCATAGGGGATATTTGAGAGAAAATGAAGAACGGTTTGAGTTACAAAACCGAAAAATGAAATGAAATGGTGAAAATTTGGTTTGTCTAAAAATAGGCTTTATATAGGTGTTATTATTTTTTGAAATGGGTAAATCACACACTTAATCCCACCGCGTTTCCAATATTTTCATTTTTGCCTCGCCGCATGGTATAATTACAATCCCAGTCCCCCTGATATTTCAAAAGCTTACAATCTAGTCCCTAAATTACACTGGATCAATTTTTAAATGGTAAAATTACGCCTTTAGCCATCCCGCGTTTTTGAACTTTTCATTTTGGGTCTGCCCCTTGGTCTAATTACAGTTTTGATCCTTTTAGGTTCTGTTTACTTCGCATTTTAGTCCTTAAATTGCCTATTACTGTTCTTTAATTTCTGCCACTGACTTTTATTTTTCTTTCATTTCAGTCCTGTTTCTTTGTAAATACTCATGTTCGTATTATAGTCGTATATGTTGATGTATTCTATTGTTTTATTTTACATCCCTCGTATATGCCTCGTATTTTATGTTTAAATGTATAGGTGTATTAAGCTTACGATAGTTGTGTATCTTTTTTTATCCGGTTATTCGTATTAAAGCATGTTATGTTCTATTTGACTCGTAAACGGCATGTTTTTTGTATTTTTGTACGTATTGTATGTTTTCTTGGCTTTTAGGTTACGTGTTAGTGCGTCTTCTTTTATATATAATATATTGTTCTATATATGTTGAAATATGTTTTATTACTAGCATATATGTCTTTTTGAAATATTTGTTCGTCTATATACGTAATTATTCCTACCTTGTTATTGTGGCATGTTAAGTTTGCTTTTATCTGATATTAAGCTTGGTATGTACATGTGTATTTTAATGGTGTATTTCATTTATGTTAGATTAGTATTCTGTTATGTCAATATTTATTGCATTTAAATATTTTACCATGTTTTATATTTTTGCCACTAAGATTGCATATGATATATATTCTGTTATGTAGTTATTACCATGAGCAATGTTGTAACTGTCACATAATAATCCAAGAAACATGATCATAGCGAGTCAGTCCAATATGTCGTTCCCTAACACATACTTATGTATTGATTTTGATATCTCTATGTCAATAACAACACTTTGTCATCAATTAACTACATATTAGGCTTAATACATTATTGTTGTCCAAGCCCACAATAATTATCGATTAAGAACAATAAAAGAATAACTATATTATTCTAAGGACTTTATTATAATTCAGTTTATTTATAGATACACAGAATAAGACTGAAATAATAATAATAATAATAATGACTCTTATTAATAAACAATATAAAATAAGTATGTCTTTTGCAACTATCTCATATTGGTCTTTGAGCATCATCCGCCCTTTGTTTCTCTTTAAAAGTTGTGTTTTTGATGAATGAAATTGGTGAATCTTGTTTCTTCTTAATTTTTTAGATTGGTGTAAATATGTTAACGACCAATACAAATCAATCCACGATGGACAATAATGGGACTTCTCCCAACATGAAAGATAAACAAAGTCAAAGACGAGATGTATATTTGATCTTTGTATGTGGATTCTGAAAATATCAAAACTTGTCATATAATATTGCGCGATTGAATTTTTTTTGGCTAGCTGTTTTACAAGTTAAAGTGAAAATTGAAGGTTAAGGAAGATGTTAGTTCAAGTAATTAATTTAAGGGGGGAAATTGGAAATTAAAAATTCTCACTGCTAATTTGAGAAGCCTGAAAATTTTCCTCAAATCTCCATCTTTTTAATTTAAGGAAAAAACTTTTGAGAATTGAAAAGTATGAAAACATGAGAACAAGTAATGGTGATAGCTTTCCCTCATGGAATTTCATAATTCTGGCGATTATTTTATATTTAGGTTTTGAAAGTTTAAAAAAAGAAAAGAAAATGAGTGATTGATTACAGTGGAAAGATTATTTTGTAAGCAATAAGAATAAAGAGAATGTGACATAGAATATAGATTAATGGTGAGTTGGAAAAAATTTAATGACATGTAAATATATTTTTAGTTGGCATCATATTCTTGGTTAGATACTATGAGTGATGTGGTAGGAATGGTCTACAAAAGAATTTCACAAGAAATATAAAAGGTTTATTAAATTATTTTTAAGTTTCTTTTGAAATAATTTTAATTATAACTCTAGTTCTTAAGATATTTAATTTTTATTAAAAAATGTAATAGTGTTCAGCGGTGTTCATCGTTAGTGGTGTTCAACACACGTTATAGAGTTTTCCTATATATATTTCTAATCCTAATCCTACTTAGAGGGGAGGGAAACGGGAAACTCTAGGAAAAAGAAAGATAGTGTTTCTAGTAAGTCTAGAATTCATGACTTAAGAGAATATGAAAAAATAAAAAATGAGCAACTTGACCAACCGACTAAATATATTTCCTCAAAATTTACTAAATATATTTAATATATTCAAATCTGCGAATAGTTGATATTATCAAAACGACTATTATTTGTAACTATCAAAATATTATGAGAATATCTTCGTGATAAATACAGTCTACTTAAACTAAGGTTATTTTAACAAGATAACAAAGAAAAAAAATGTTTTATTAACCGGCAAGGGTCGATTTAAATGGTAAGCAATTTGATATTGTTTAAGTAAGTCTCGAGTTTAAGACCTTATGTATACAGAGAATTTTAAACACTCACCAACCAAAATTAGCTATACGATGCAAACCGATTAATCCAGATTAGTCAGCACAAAATCATGAGAAACCGAGATAACAACAAAAAAACTAATAATCTTATTAACATCCAATTGAATTTAACAAATATAAATAGTTTGAAAAGAATTGAGCATCCATCGACTAGGAGAGGGATGCCAAAACAATCCCCAAGAATGTAATAAGTTCTTATTTTGTAATATTTTCATGAAACAATTTAATATAATATTTTTAGAATTAAAGTGTCATTTATATTTATTTTTATTATCATGAAAATTATTTTTTAGTCGGTGTCACCCCTCACAACAATATTTTTTTCCTAATATATATATATATATATATATACATATTCACTGTACTAAACACTTGTTAGAAATTTAAAATTAATTTTAATTAATGATATAAAATTTAAAACAATTATGTATTGAATAGTATAAAGGTGGGATTATAAGGTAATATATGTTCATACATATTCTTAATCTTTTGATAATGTACACATTTTGCAGAAAAAATAATTAAATCTGATAACATTATCCGTTTTCTTACTGAGATCAGTTGTTGGGTTAAAAAAACACCTGAAACGTATTAACTCACATTTTCTTGGCTAATATTAAAAACAAAATATACTTTAAAAAGAAGATACATTTTTAACTCAACTTTATTATTATTTTTCTGTACCATTTGTGGTTGTTCCATCAGTTTTCTATACCATTTGTAATGAGCTTGCATTTGCGGTATCAGTTTGATGTATATAGTATATCTATATTTAACTTTTTGTATTCAATAATTATATTGGACTCGATTGAATTGAGTGCTGAACAAGATGAAACTCTTAGCAAAAGTAATTCATTTAAGATATTTGAATCAAAATTTTATTTTCAAAATATTATATATAAACGAACAGAAAAATAATATACTTATTTTATGATTTTTCCCTTATAAATAAGTATCCTTTCATTCATGCAATTCTACTTATCAATCTGCATATTCGAGATTGCCCTTATCACTCTAGCTGTTTCTTTCTATTATTCTCCTCTTTCATCTAAACCCAAGTTCTGAGCTAACCTTTTCTCTTGCAGAGTTTCCTTTTTTGGTCTTAAAATCCATAATCCAAAACTTTTTTTGATTGCACAACTAGCTTTAATGGGTGAGTCTCTCGATTAAAATTTTCTGCATATACACAATATATCGAACTAAAAAATTTTGACAAAAATATCTTGATGTTAAATCTTTTGTTGTTGATGTTTGAGATTCATGTTTCCAATTCTCAGTGAAATCTTTCTTTCGGGTTTTATGCTCAGTTCCACATTCTTCCGCAGGACTTATCTTGTTCAATCCTTCTCACTTGTTTTCCTATACTGGTTATACTACGTTTCATGATTTTGACCTTCACTTTTCCACTGTACTTTACACATAAAATCTGCATTATTATTGTTACTAAAAAACAAGTTTCTGCAACTTCCATGGCTTCCTCGAGTGGCACGGCACGTCTTCAGGGGCATCAACCGTGACGGAAACATCAGTATTGTCTGAGGGTTTGCAGATAATTATGATGGATGAAAGGAAAATGAAGAGGACGATATCGAACAGAGAATCGGCAAGGAGGTCGAGGATGAGGAAGAAGAAGCGTTTGGATGATATAACGGCTCAGGTAACTCGGCTGAGGAGCGATAACCGTCGGATCATTACAAGGGTAAACATCACGGTGCAGTGTTACTTGAACGTGGAGGCTGAAAACTCAGTGCTCAGAGCTCAAGCCTATGAGCTGAGCCGTAGATTGCAGTCTTTGGACGAGATGATCAGTTTCTTGAATGCAACCTTATGAAGTAAAATACTCCATAAGGAGGGTTCTAAATGATATTCGTCAAGACACGACTTCAATTGATTTGTCCGTAAGTTATATGTGATTACAAGATACAACTTATGGGCACAACCAAGGAGAGTGGGGAGGATGTCAACTAAAAGCTTTAACCACTTACTCTAAAGATTATTGATATATAAAATCTATTTTTATTTAAAAGAAGCTTTGATGATATTCATCTTAAGAGGTCTGAATTTTTTTTATATGAATATTAGTCTTGTTAAAACCCCCTAATATCATCCAACATATAGAATAGTATGTCTTTTGATAGCGAAAAGAGAAAAAAAGTGCCATTTATATTATTATTAATATTTCGAAACACATACATATCATACCAATATCACTCAGAAGACACATAACCACCTTATATACCTATGACTAATGTAACACCCCAAAATTTCCCCCAAATTTAAAACCTTAAGTTAAATGAAATCCCTAATTCTTAACCCTAATTTTTAAGAATTTAAAACTAAAATCCTAATTGAATTTTAGTGACCTAATTGAGAATTTCGAAACTTCAGTGGCCATTCTGTTAATCGGGTCAAGCTTGAGACCCTTGTCGGGTAATTTACCCTTTTTAGTTGGGTATTTAATCTCTTCTTCTTCAACCCTAGTGATTTCAGCTTCCATTTCCCTCATTTGATGCCGCGCTCTCATCCCCTTCTCCCTTAATTGAGAATTTCAATAACAACCACCCTCACCCCACGTTTCCGGTCACGTTTCGACGAGGGTGTTATTGACGCCTGTTCACAAATTCGAGACCACCACTCGTCTCCTATTCTCCGTTCGATCAAAACCCAACCAACGTTTCAACCTTGTCACCGGCCATTCGCTCAGAAACGGTGTAAGACCATTCGGTAACCTTTCGCCTTGTTTCGAATCGGTGAGCCGTCGTCCTCTCCGCCCATGTTTCTTTTCGTTTTGGGTTGGGTACGCCATTCGTGGTCTGTTCCGGTTTGTTTTGCGTATGGGTAGTATTCTAATATTGTGGTTGTTCTGTATTTTGGGTAGAGGTTGACTATTTTTGGTCACCGGGAAGTGTTGCTGGTGACCGGCACCGTCAAGGGTTATCAAACCCTAGGGTTTAGTTGCAAGTTTGGGTGGAGTTTGTTTGGGCCAGTGTGTATGTGTGTGTAATCGGACCTGGAGTGTATAATGGGTTTAACCCAAATTATTGGTGAGCCTGAGAGAGAGAGAGTCCAATCTGTGTGAGCGAGCCGGACCGTGTAGACCGAACTGGACAGTCCAATGTACCGAATCGTCAGACCTATTATCGGACTCGAACTGGATGACGTCAGTATTGACGTGGTGCATGATGTCAGCGCCGTTGTTGACCATTGACCGCACCGCCGCCGTTAACTGTTGACTTTCTGGTGTTGACTTTTTGATAAAAGTCAACTTTATGTTTTTCAACGTCCTGATTCCAAATTTGCTACCGGTTTTCCCAAATTCAAACCCAAAAGACTATTTTACTATTTACATTTATTTGTACTTAGTATTTTGAGAAATTGGGTACTTCAAAATCTAATTCGAATTAATCTTGTGTTCAGGTGACGTTGATTCGGATACCGAGATCCTACCTCCTCCTCTACCAAGGCGACCTCTTGTTGCACAACATGTAAGTTCTGCACGTGAGTATGGGTTGGCTTAGTGTTATGGCATAGTAGTTATGAAAACTTACGTAGTGTTTACTCTCGTAGGTGCCGATTCTGTTTGACCTAGTGCTAGGGCTGAGCGTGGGAGACGTCACTCTCAACGCTAAGTTATTAGCTGCCTAAGGTGTGTTCTCTTCTTGTGCTACATGTTCGGTGCTTTGTGTATGAGTACGTTTTATTGTGTGGCTTTTGATTATGACATGACATGAATACCTTGATGTTATGACGTGTATGACTTGATATTATTACAAGTATGACTTGATATTATGACATGTATGACTTTAGACTATGACTTCATTGTATGTCTGGTGATTATGATATGATTTTTGAATGACTTGCGGTTCATGACATGATTTGTGTGATTACGTGCCATGCTAGGGATGGCAATGGGGCGGGGCGGGTTTTTGGCCGTCCCAAACTCGCCCCGATATATTAATCCCAAAACCTGACACCGCCTTGGAAATAAAATAATAATTTACCTGCACCACCCCACCCCGATTTATAAACCCGACCCCGACCTGACCCGGCCCGAAAATGTAAGAAAATATATTAAATTTCATCAACGATAAATGTTAGATTCGATCGAACGACCATTATATTTACAAAATATAAATTTCACATACTTTAAACTATATAAAAAATAAAATAAAACCAATTAAATTACTCATATGAAGAAAAAATGCATATTTAAAAAAATAATCTCGATCATTGACTTTTAGAATTAGATATGTTAAAATTAGAACAATATCTAACAAAAATTTACGATAAACACAAACTAAAAAAATAACTTGAAACTCCTAAAAGTATTTATATATAGTGGTATTTTTATAAATTTAATAAAAATAAAAAAATACCAGGGCGGGGCGGGGCGGGGAATTTTCATATCATACCCGAACCCGCCCAGACCTGGCTTTACATTTTTAAATATCCGCCCCGATCCCCGAAAATCATAAGAAAAAACTCGGTCGGGTCGGGGACGAGTAATTTTGCCATCCCTATGCCATGCATTACACATCGGAATCAGATTAATTAATTATTATCGGACTATTTACACATGCATCTTCATTTATTTAACAAGAATACATTCGCATTCGGAAATCGGAATAACATGTCATATCATATGGGTTGGGAAAATGTATAGGGAAGATCAGTGGTTTCAGCCTTCGGGCTGAGTTCCACTTCGGACATGGTGACGATGTAGATAGTGGTTTTGGGGAACCTTACTCTTCGGACGGTGATGTAGTTGGGTGCATGACATTGTACATATGCATCATATTATACATATTTGTATATCAAAATGTTTGTTTGAGCTTGAGCATATTGATCGAATTACTTTGATATATGTATTGTGTTTTGCACTTTAGAGAGACACTGTGCTTCATAGCCAACTCTCCCTTAGTTCCTATTTTAGATTCTCAGACTTAGGCATCCGATACTTTGAGGACCTTGTTTTATCAGACTTTATCTTATTTATCAGTAGGTATTATTTTAGATTTATGGACTTTATTTTATTATTTTGGACTTATATGTAAATTTGAACTCGGACACTATTATTTGGGGATTTATTATTTTACCATACATATAAATTATTATTTTTTGAATACTTTATAAACTTTTCGGATATTATTAAACGACTGCATTTGGTACAATGGTATATTAATGTGTTTCATCACCTTTTAATAACTTGTACGAGTATTAGTTTCTAAACCTAATAAGATTTCTTGAAGGGCAAGTTTTCAAACGCGACTTCCTAGATTCAGCCATTCATTCTAAGCTGGGTTTATGGGGTTACATTCATTGGTATCAGTTCTCAAGTTCAACCCCCCAGATTGTATGGCTCAAATTAATTTTAAACCAGAAATGATTTTTGCATGCATATTAAATGTTTTCGGGCAAAATGGTAATTTTCAAAAATTTAATATATTTTGAATAGAAACTCCAAGTACCGATTCTAATCATTAGGACTCATTCTTTTTGTAGATAAACTACTATGCCACCTCGTAAGAGCTCTAGATTAGTGGCTAGTCGAGGCTGAGGCCATGGCCGAGGTCGTATCGCAGCAGCTGAGAGTGATACTTCGCCACCTGTAGATTAGCCATAAAATTAGGATGATATTCATGGTGCTAATGTGGATGAACAGCTTGTGGATCAGACTGGGGTTCATCAGACTGGTGGTGGGGATCTACCAGTTCAGCAGACTCAGAATGGTGGTCCACATGATTCTGGGGATAGTGAGACTGTGGGTATGGATACTGATATAATGCATAGATAGTTGCTTTGATAACTTCGTCAGTCTGAGAGTGTTAGGAGACCCATATCTACTGAGTTTTTAGCTGCCAGGATGACTATGTTTGACGGGAAGACGGGTACGAATCTGGCTGATGTAGAGTACTGGCTGAAGAAACTTCAGCGTCTATTTGTTGAGATAGATTATCCTACTGGTAGAAAGCTTAGGGTTATTGTATCACTATTGTAGGGTGAAGCCCAGAATTGGTGAGAGGCCGAAGAAAATGTTATTCCAGCCAATCAGATCTCTTGGGACTATTTTTGACAGGCATTTCGAGACCGTTATGTTGGGCCAGAGTATTTAGAAAAGTGTCGGGATGACTTCATGAATCTAAAGCAGAATGACATGATAGTGAATGATTATCAGATTGAGTTTATGAGGCCGATTCAGTATGTCCCAGGGTTAGAGACCACAGAGAAAGAAAAGTGTGACTGGTTTCTGAAAGGGTTGCGTCAAACGTTTATGACGGATGTCGTTTTGTATATGGATAAAGAGTATAAGGAGATTACTCAACGAGCTAGGACTGCTGAGTGGAATAAGGTAGAGATGAAGCAACTTGAATCTCAGGGTACCGATCGGGGTAGGAGGTATCCAACAGTATTAGTTCAACATAGTTAGGGAAGTCAGTCTAGGAAGAGGGTTAAAGATGAGTTTGACCATCAGAGTTATTCCAGAGCTAGACTGATGACTTCTTTTGTTCCAACCGCTAGTGCTGGAGGTTCGACTAGTACTCGTGGGGTGCCACGATATTTCTTTTGCAAAAAATAGCATATAGGTGAGTGTATGAGACAGTCTGGGCTTGTTTCAGATGTGGTTCTTTTGAACATCTTTTCAGAGATTATCCACTTTCACCTACATTAGTTTATGTTTTGAGTCAGTCTCAAGCATTTATACAGACTCTTGCTAGGGGGAGAGGCTATGGTAGATCTGTTACTTCGGGTTCTGCTAATAGAGGTAGGCCTGCACAGAGTAGAGGATCAGTTGGATCATGGGTGAGACAACCAAGGTTAGTTTGCTATCTATTCTATCTCATAGTTTGCTTTACTTGATAATGGTTCAACCCATTCTTATGTTGCGAATTCTGTTTTTGCGGGTCTTGAAATTCCTGTTGAGGATGTCACTAATTCTGTTACTGTACATAGTCCAGTGGGAAATCTTGTTGAAGTCACCAGAGTGTACATAAATTGTTCTCTTGAGATCCAAGAGGAAATCTTTTCGGATAATTTAATGGAGTTACCTTTTGGGGAGTTCGATCTCATTCTCGACATGGACTGGTTGTTTGTTCACTGAGTCAATCTTGACTTTGAAAAGAAGAGGGCAACCCTGAAGACTCTTGATGATCATGAGGTGGTTCTTATAGGTGAGCGTAGAGGCTTTATGTCTAATGTAATATCGACTCTCAAAGCTGAAAAGATGATCAAGAAAGGGTTCAGTGCTTATCTTGCTTACATTCTTGATCCGAGACATTCTGAATCTGGGTTGGATAAGATTCGAGTTGTGAGAGACTTTTCGGATGTATTTCCAGAAGAATTGCCAGGTGTACCGCCAAAACGTAATGAGGTTGAGTTTGGCATCGAAGTTTATCCGGGCACAGCTCCTATGTTTATGGAACCTTATCGCATGGCACTGAAAGAACTCAAAGAATTGAAGGTGCAGTTGCAAGAATTGTTAGACAGAGGTTTTATCCGACCCAGTATTTCTCTGTGTGAAGCCCTTGTCCTTTTTGTTAATAAGAAGGATGTGACACTTCGGTTGTGTATCGATTATTAGAAGCTGAACAAGCTAACAATCAAGAACAAGTATCCTCTTCCTCGTATTGATGATCTCTTCGATCAATTCCGATGAGCTGTAGTATTTTCTAAGATAGACCTGAGATCTGGTTATTACCAACTTAAGGTTAAGGATTCTGATGTGTTCAAGACAGCTTTCCAGACATGTTATGGTCATTATGAGTTTCTTGTGATACCTTTCGGATTGACTAACGCCCATGTTGCCTTTATGGACATGATGAACAGGGTGTTTCAACCCTATCTTGATCAGTTCGTTGTGGTTTTCATAAATGATATTACAGACTCTGCGAGAGAAACAAATTTATGCAAAATTTAGCAAATGTGAGTTTTGGCTCTCGGAGGTTATATTTCTGGGGCATACCATTTCTACCTAGGGTATTCAGGTCGATCCGAAGAAAGTTAAGGCTATAATGAGTTGGAAGTATCCTTAGAATGTTCCTGAGATATGAAGTTTCTTGGGTTTAGCCGGCTATTATCAGAGGTTTGTTGAGGGTTTCTCTATCATTGCAGCTCCATTGACTAAACTTTTGAGGAAGAATGTTCCCTTTGTCTAGAGTGAGGCACAACAGTCTAGTTTTGAGAAGCTTAAGACCGTGTTAACTGCAGCATCGATCTTGGTTCAGCCTGAGCCTGGTAAGGCTTACACCATTTACAGTGATGCTTCTCACACTAGATTGAGATGTGTTCTAATGCAGGATGAGAAGGTAGTGGCCTATGCGTCCCGACAGTTGAAACCACATGAGTGTAACTATTCTACCCACGATCTTGAGCTTGGTACCGTGATCTTTGCTCTGAAAATTTGGAGACACTATCTCTATGGTGATAAATGTTATATCTACACAGACCATAAGAGTGAAATATCTCATCGCCTAAAAGGAGCTTAATCTGAAATATCGTCGTTGGTTAGAACTCCTCAAGGACTATGACTGCGAGATTGAGTATCATCCATGAAAGGCTAATGTGGTTGCTAACGCCTTGAGTCGTAACGCCGTTTCAGATTTGAGAGCCTTGTTTGCTCAGATGAGTTTGTATGAGGATGGTAGTTTGATGGCAGAACTTTGGGTTATTCCTATTCTGGTTTTTGATATTCGAGCTGAACAACCTAGTAATCTGTTCTTGATGCACTGTATGAGAGAGGTTGAAGAAGTTACATCTCAAGATTTCTCTATTGATCAGGATGGTGTACTGTGTTTCTGGGTTCGTTATTGTATTTCGAGGAATTCAGAGTTGAAGCAAGTTATTCTTTGTGAGGCCCATGACAGACCTTATTCTATGCATTCTGGTTGGGACAAGATGTATAAGAATCTTCGTGAAATGTACTGGTGGAAGGGTCTCAAGTGTGATGTTGTCGGATTTGTATCGAAGTGTTTGACCTGTCAGAAGGTTAAGGCAGAGCATCAGCGACCGTCTGGTTTATATCAGCATATTGAGATTCCTTAGTGGAAGTGAGATCGTGTGACTATAGACTTTTTTAGGGGACTTCCTTTGACTCTATCAAAGAAGGACTCTATTTGGGTTATTGTTGATCGCTTGACTAAGTCTGCGCATTTCATTCCTGTTCGAGTTGACTATTCTCTAAACAAGTTGGCTTGGCTCTATATTTTAGAAATTGTTCGACTTCATAGGGTACCGTTGTCTATCATTTCTAACCGAGATTTGAGGTTTACAATGAAATTTTAGGATTTTTTTCATACTACTTTGGGTACTCATTTGAACTTCAGTACTTCCTATCATCCGTAGAAGGATGGTCAGTCCGAGCGGGTAATTCAAATTCTTGAAAACATGTTGAGAGGTTGTGTGGTCGATTATAGAGGCAATTGAGAAGATTTCTTACCGCTTGCAGAGTTTGCCTACAATAACAGTTATCAGGCCAGTATTAACATGGAACCGTATGAGGCTTTGTATGGGCGTAAGTGTCGTACACATATAGGTTGGACTGAGCTCAATGAGCACGGATTGTTGGGACTAGATGTTGTTCACGAGGCTGAGCAGACTAGATTGTTGGGACTAGATGTTGTTCAAGAGGCTGAGCAGACTGTCAGATTGATTCGGGATCGGCTTAAGGATGCTTTCGATAGACAGAAGTCTTATGCTGATTTGAGACGTCGGGATATTGAGTATGATGTGAGGGACGAGGTTTTCCTGAAAGTATTTCTGTGGAGGAAGATACTTCGTTTTGGTCAGAAAAGCAAACTGAGTCTTCGTTTTATTAGCCCTTATCAGATTATTCGTCGAGTTAGACCAGTTACCTATCAGCTTGAGTTACCACCAGAGCTTCATCGTATTCATGATGTCTTCCACATCTCTGTGTTGAGACGCTATCATGCTGATCCGTCTTATATCTTTCCTGTGGAGGAAATTGAGATTCGTCCTGATTTGCGTTTTGAGGAGGAGCCTGTTGAGATTCTTGCTCAAGACAATAAGGTTATTAGGAGGAAGACCATTAAGATGGGCAAGGTCTTGTGGCACAATCGTGGTCATCATGAGGCTACATGGAAGCCTAAGGCCATTTTCAAAGCTCAATATCCGCATCTTTTTTATCCAGGTAAATTTTGAGGCCGAAATTTCTTTTAAGGAGAGGAGAGTTGTAACACCCCGATTTCTCCCCCAAATTTAAAACCTTAAGTTGAATGAAATCCATAATTCTTAACCCTAATTTTTGAGAATTTAAAACTAAAATCCGAATTGAATTTCAGTGACCTAATTGAGAATTTTGAAACTTCAGTGGAGATTCTGTTAAGTGGGTTAAGCTTGAGACCCTTGTTGGGTAATTTACCCTTTTTAGTTGGGTATTTAATCTATTTTTTCTCCAACCCTAGTGATTTTCAACTTATATTTCCCTCATTTATTACCGCGCTCTCATCCCCCTATTCTTCAATTGAGAATTTCAATAATAACCACCCTCACCCACGTTTTCGGTCATGCTCCGGTGAGGGTGTTACCAGCGCCCGTTCGCAAATTCAAGACCACCACCTGTCTCCTCTTCTTCGTTCGATCAAAACCCAACCATCATTTCAACCTTGTCACATATGTTCGCTCAGAAATGGTGTAAGACCATTCGGTAACCATTCGCCTTGTTTTGAATCGGTACGCCGCCGTCCTCTCCGCCCATGTTTCTTTTCGTTTTGGGTTGGGTAAGCCGTTCGTGGTCAGTTCTGGTTTGTTTTGTGTATGGGTAGTATTCTGATGTTGTACTTGTTGTGTATTTTGGGTAGAGGTTGACCATTTGTGGTCACCGAGAAGTATTGCCGGCTACCGGCGCCATCAAGGGTTATCAAACCCTAGGGTTTAGTTCCAAGTTTGGGTGGAGATTGTTTGGGCCAGTTTGTGTGTGTAATCAGGCCTGGAGTGTATAATGGGTTTAACCCAAATTATTGGTGAGCTTGATAACCCTTGGCAATCAATGAAGCGTGCGAGATTTTACAAAAATCTCTTCAAGGTGCCGAAAAATCACGTTTACAAACGCTTAGAGCTGAATTTGAAATGCTAAAAATAAAAAATACAGAAAGCTTAGATGATTATGTAAGTCGTGTAAAAATGGTAGTAAACAAAATAAAAAGAAATGGTGAATCGTTTAACGAAGTCAGAGTGATGGAAAAGATTTTGCAGTCATTGACACGAAAATTCAATTATGTGATTGTCGCAATAGCAGAATTGAAAGATTTGTCCCAGATATCGATCGATGAGCTTGTGGGTTCACCTCGAGCCCATGAGCATAAGGTGAAGCAAAATGAAGATTTTGAAAATTTGGAGCAAGCTTTGCAAAGCAAGATGAACATCAATGAAGGAGAAGCTTGCTACAGCTACATAAGAGATCGAGAAAATCGTGGTGGTTATCGCGGTGGTCGTTCATATGGCAACATTCAAACAAGTGAAGATTACCAGGCTCAAACCGTGCACGAAGATATAGAGGCAAAGGCAGATATCAACGTGGAGATAAATCTCAAATACAATGCTATAATTGCAATAAGTATGACCACTATAGTTACGAGTATAGATCAACTCCTAATCATGAATAGAGAATTAATGTAGCAACAATAAAAGAAGAAAACACTGAAGAGTCTCATGTGTTCCTTACTTACAAAGGAAATGGAGAATTCAAGAAAATATTAGGTACCTTGACAATTGTGCCAGCAATCATATGTGTAAACCTAAAAATACAGCTCCTTGAATTCCCTACAACATATATATCCTGAATGATTTTTTTAAATACAGAGGGACTAGACCCAGGGTTTGTAACCCAGTTAAGAGCTAACTTACAGTCACATTCAACTATAATACGATACTGCTTACAGACCTCCAAAGACCGAACTAGAACTAACCCAAATTTCAAAGCAAGTAACTCTGCCAAAATAGGAGGCCCGAGACCGATAGAATCCGAGAAGGAAATAATGGTAGCAATTTTATTGTCACGGAGGATCCGACCGACCCCCCTAGCACTCCCGTCACGCAACATAGTTCCATCTACATTCAACTTCACGAAGCTCAAAGGGGGCGGAGACCATGATAATGGAGTCAGAGTTTTAGAAGTCGTAGGAAGAGACCCATCTGCGTACGTCGGATTTAACATTAGATCCTCCAAAGAGACCATGGAGACAGAAAATTTCACCTCGTACCATGTAGCTAATCTGTAACGAGCAACAAAATAAAGCTGGATGACAAGATTCATGCCAAATAGTAAGAATTGAAGCTGCGTCACTGAGGAACACCACTTGAACCTTCCAAACAAGGGCAAACCTCATCCAAAGCTCCCAAGCTACTTTACAGAAAAATAAAAGGTGCAAAACAGATTCTGGAGCATTCCTGCAAAATGGACACGAGATGTCCAGGATCGAAGATAAACCACGAGAAGATAGTTTCACCCGAACAAGGATGCTATTTCTAATCACCTGCCATGTAAAAAAACTCCACCTTCGGAGGTGCAAACCCAAGCCAGACATATTTACTCCAAAAAATATTCGAAGAACCAGGGGAAAAGAAGATCTTACAGCAAGACTTGACAGAAAACATGCCATCTCCCGAACCACACCACACTAGACAGTCCTTATCGAATCCCTCTGATCTGACGTTCTGCAAAACATTCATAAGGGAATCCTATTGAGCTAGTTCCCAATCGAACAATCTGCGTCTAAGTTGGATATCCCATGTCCAAATCGAGCCTTGTTTCGCCCCAAACTCAGAAATCTTTCCAGATTTATTAGAAGCTAACGCAAAGATTCTTAGAAATTTAAAACTTGCAAGGGAGTCTCCAATCCAAACGTCAGACCAGAAACTAATTGAATTTCTATCACCTACCTGCAGTTTCATGTTGCTGCGCATGCCTAAGCCCACCTCATCTTCCTTGAAAAAGGAATTGGACACTCCCTTCCAAATCCATGAGGACAACCGATGAGGATCAGAATCTGGTACAATAGCGGTAGGGTCCATATTGTACTTGCAACAAATAGTGTTCTTCCAAAGACTGTCTTGGTCAGCTGAAAATTTCCAAATCCACTTGCCAAGTAGCGCAAACCGAAGACCATTTAACCCAGTGCATTTTCTTCCGGGAAAGAGTACCTCCACATAGAACTATTTAGTTTCCGAGAAATTGTAGCAGGCATTCTGAAGATGGATAAGTAGTACTGTGGAAGGGAGAGAGGACTGGCTTAATCAAAACAAGTCTCCCACTGAAGGAGAGGCCGCTAGCTTTCCAGCTAACTAAATAGCTGTGAAATTTGTTTACCACAGGTTCCCACAAAATTGTAGAGTTTTCTTTTGGTCCCAAAGGTAGACCCAAATACTCAGATCTACAGAACATCCAATACTTGAAGCCCAAGCCGACAAGTCAGGTTCATCCACATTTACCCCGAACAGTCTGCATTTGTTTAAGTTAAGCTAGAGACCCGATGTCACTTCAAACACTCTCAACAGCCTTTTAATATTCTTTACTTCCCCCAAAGAAGCACCACAGAAGAACATCAAGAAAGAGTAAGGCCCTTTTAGCCTTGCTTATTAAATGCGTTTTTAGGGCTAAAGGTACTTTATAATGTAGAAGCAATGATAAACAATTAATTTTTGGAAAAAAAAATTAAGTTTGAAAATTACTTTTTAATCTAAACGCAAAAGTTAAAATTTTTAGCTTTTATAGTTGAAAAAGTACTTTTAAGAGCCAAATTATTATTTTAACCTTCATTTGTTATTGTGTTTATTTAAAATTTACAAATTTATAATTTTTTTACGAATACATAATTATATAATTAATAAATTATTTTTAATTTAAATATTATATATATTTATTCATGTCAAGTTTTTTAAATAAAATATTTTAAATTTATTATATTTTTATGAAACACGTACAATTGTTAGAAAATATGTATTTATAATAAAATAATTGTTTATATTTTATGATAATTTAAGTTGATATATTTATATATTATAATATTAAAAGATTTGGATATCAATTATATATATATAACTTATAATATCATGTCCAAAATAGTCATTTACCTTCTTAAAAGCACTTTTTAACAGCTATACTAAACACTTAAATCTCAAACTTAAAAATTCAGAAACACTTTTGAAAAGCACTTTTTAAAAGTCTTCTCCACCGCACTTTTCAAAAACAATACTAAACTGGCCCTAAAAGAATTATTACCTCGACCAATCTTGAAACCATTAAATAAACCAGATCGGACAGCTTTCTCGATCATGAGATGTAACGCTTCACTAACCACGTTAAACTACATTGGAGAAAGAGAACATTCTTGGCGCAATCCTTTAGCCAGGGAAAAACAAGAAGTTGGAGATCCATTCACCAATACAAAGATAGAGACAGTCGAGATGCATTTGAAGATTCATCTACACTAAAGGTGTCCGAAACCCATCTCTTTCAAAATTCTGATGAGAAACAACCAATCAATAGAGTTATAAGCTCTTTTAAAATCGATCTTAAAGACAACACCCTTTAAACCATCTTTTGAATGTAATCGATGCCTTCGTTGGCAATAAACGAGTAATCTAGAATCTATCTCTCTGATATGAATGTGAACTTAGATCTACTAATTATTGTATCTATACATTGTTTGAACCTTCTCGACAAAACTTTAGAAAGAATTTTGTAAGAGGTCTGAATTTAAATTACTTTGTCTACTAAGTGTGTGTATTTGTAATAAAGTAAAAATCTATGAACAAATGCCACCTTGCAATCACCTTAAGATCATTAAGAAAAAATGTTTTAAGGTATTAAGAATGATTGGTTGAGATTAATAATTTTAAATTTTAAAGATAATGTTATTATTATAATTTTTTTGAACAAGAATTATTATTATAAATTTTGAATATGAAGTATAAAATAAATGTTATTAAAATAAAGTATGGAAAATCTTTTGCAGCTTCGAAATAAACCCCCATCACATTGGAAGAGACAAACAGTAAATAAAAAGCTGATTAAATATATGAACATCATATAGGTAAAGTTGCAGAGTAATGGAAATATTAAATTTTAGCGTTTAATGTTAGAATTTATTTTTTAAGAATTAAGGTGTAAAGATTAAGAATCAATGTTTAAAATTTAGAAAAATTAGAGCTTTTTTCTACTATTTTGTATTAGAACCTTTACTATTAACTCAAACTTTTAATTTTGACTCAAATTTTTAATTTTGATTCAAACCTCTAATATTTTTTTTCTAAATATATCGATCATTTATTATATTTTTTCCTAAAATTAGAGCCTTTTTCTAAATATATTGATCATTTATATTTTTGAGGAACATCATTTGGTAAAGAGCGGTTTGAATCAAAATTAGAAGTTTGAGTTAATATTTTTGAGGAACATCATTTGGTAAAGAGCGGTTTGAATCAAAATTAGAAGTTTGAGTTAATATTAGAGGTTTGACCGGTCAAATCTGCTAGCTTGAATGTTTGGTTAATAGTGGATTGGGGTAAAACCTCTAATTTTAAAAAAAGCTGCAAACATGAGATTTTTGAAACGATAGGTTTTGATACAAGTGTTATAAAGACCCTTTTACTCTCAAGTCTTAACAATTATAAAAAATCTCCAAATAACCTAAATTTAACATTTTCTATTTTAATTCTTTACCCCCACTATTTACATTGTGACATTTATAAAATAAATATTTTTGTTTTTTTTACTCTCACACATTTATATTTTTATTTAAATTTAATAATTAATTAAATTATATTAAAAATAATTATATAAATAATAAAATAATGTATAGATCCTTCAAATATGCTTAGCAATGTTATATTAAAAAGATTATTTTTCGTAATCCAATTAATATTAGTAAATACAAAATATTGATAACTAATAAACTATTCAAACAAGTATTGAATATAATTATGTCCTTATATGTCATTTTGTTTGTTTAAATCATCAAATGGCTATCAGCTATCAGTAATTTTACCAAACACTTTTATACAAACCAACTAATATAATTTGCTATCAACTATTGTAATCTGCTATCAACTATCATAATTGTCGAACATAGCCTTTTTCTACTCCCAAACAGCTGGAAACATCTTTCAAAAATCAATCTCTCATTCCATATTATAAATACATCTCAAAAATACTTGAAGAAAGAATAGATAATCAACCGACAACAAATAAAAAAGAAAACACATTAATTTTTCATTTCTCTTCTACATATTTGTAGAGGGCTTCATTATATATCGTGTATTCATTCTTTTGTGAGCTTTAAAATTGTAAACATCACTTAAAAGGTTTTTTTCTTTAACATCTTTCAACATTTGTAAGAGGGAAAATTTTAGTTAATAGTTAGAAAAACCAGAATAATTATATTTTAGCCATTTGTAAAATATAGTGTTGTACATATTATACCTTACCTTCAAAAGATGTTCATTTGGTTGAAAAGTTAAAATTGCGGAGGTAGACACTTGAATGTTGAATAGCATAAATTGATCATGTTCACGTTCATTTTCATACTCTTTCTCATCGATTTAATTTAAATTTTTTTATATAATCAATTCACCCTTCTTGATAATTATCGAGCTAACAATAACCTTTTATTTTTATAAATTTTTAGTTTTTAATAATTTTTATATAAAATCTTATATTTCAACCGAATGAATTAAATAAATTAATCTAACATTTTCGACACTTCAATAATCATAGTACGAAAATAAAGATTTTGGTGCAACGAAGCTAGAGAGAGAAGCTTCCTTGCGAGATTTTCCCAAGTACAACGTTGTTTCTCCGTCCCTTACAACACTGACACACGAAGCCATGTCGTTTCCTACAACATGGGATGGTCGTTGCAACAGTCACATTCCTACACGTGTAATCCTCGAACACCCAGGGATCTCCCCCACGTAAATCTTCGTTTCATGTCTCTCTGTCTTTACATTTCACATTATATATGTATTTCATTCTATATCCCATGACTGATTGCAAATCATCAATCAATCCCTTAACATGTAAGTTCCATTCATTTTTGTTCAGAATCTGCACAATTTATATATACATGTCTGAATTGCTTATTATTATTATTATTGATTCTTAATTATCTCATTCTTGATTTAAATTGTTGTATTGTTATTAATATTAATCTTGTTCTTGTTTTTTGAATTAATTTATGATGTTAAAAGCATTGGCAAGAGAATATTATAACAATGACGAGGGATACTTCATATTACGATGTATTGGGTGTCAATGTCGATGCATCCGCTGCTGAAATCAAGAAGGCTTATTACCGGAAAGTAAGCTTCTCATTTGAATCCATTTCATTTTTATGTTTCTGGGTTTCTTTTTGTTTCATAAAAGATACATATATGATTTTGGAATTTGGATTTTTCTTGGGTGTTAAAATTGCCGTCCAGATGTTTGATGAAAGTTCACACTGGGTAATGAAAATGTTCTGAATTGTTATTTGTATGATTCGTTTACGTGGCGTGTTTCAGGCAAGGCAAGTTCACCCTGATAAGAACCCCAGAGATCCAAAAGCTGACGAGAAATTTCATGTAAGCTATCGGGTCTTATCGTTTTCGAACTGCTTTAATCAGAAACTATTGGAGTGAAAACATGTTCTTCATCTTGTTTTCCTATGATGTAATGGTAATTATCTTCAGTGTTTAATTGTATATGAATGAAGGAACTCTCAGAGGCTTACCAGGTTCTAAGTGATCCTTCAAAACGTGAACAATATGACAAACATGGAAAATCAGGACTCCAACCGTAAGTTTATATCCTAAAATTGTGATTTTTCTTATAAAAAAAACCGGGATCGATCCTTATTTGTTCCTTCAAGCTTACTTCATCTTTTTTTTGGTGACAGATTCTCCATGATGGATCCTGCAGCCGTGTTCGGAATGGCTTTCGGAAGTGAATACTTTGATGAATATGTCGGACAACTACAAATGGCTACTTTGGCATCTCTTGAATTCGAAGATAGTTCACTCGATAAGGAAGCTCGTATGCAAAAGCTTAGGGAAAAGCTTGCGGTAAAACCCTTTCGATGAGTTTCATTTTCTCTTCTGAGTGTGTTGCTTTTCAAATTACGCTTTTATTCCTTTTCCCCTGCAGGCAGTGCAGAAAGAAAGGGAGGAATTGCTTATCAAAATACTGAAAACCAGGCTTCAGGCGTTCATTGATGGTTGTACCGATGAGTTCATTGAATGGGCCAATTCCGAAGCACAACGACTTTTGAAAGCCGGTAAGCTTCTTACTTACTACCATTACCGTTAGTTTATCATAGCTACAATCTCATTTTGCTTCTTACATGTTAACTATTGCCATCAACTTACATTTTCCGACACTCCCAGCTTTTGGTGAGGAAATGCTAGAGACTATTGGATATGTTTACACAAGGAAAGGTGCAAGTGAACTCGGCAAAGAAAAGTATATGATGGTACCCTTTTTAGCTGAATGGGTGCGCGATAAAGGGCACCGTGTGAAATCACAAGTAATCGCAGCTTCAGGTACAATGTTCTGCAATTTAAAGGTCATAGATCTTGTTTGATGGCATTCAAAGCCTGTTTCCATAATCAGACTTCTAAATTTTCGAATGAAAACGGGGCAAGTACGGGCATGTATATCTCCTTTTTGTAGGTGCTGTTAATTTAATTCAGATACAAGAAGAGCTGAAGAAAGCGATCCAAGGAGAAAACCGAGAAGAAAACTTAATGAAAACCTTTGAAGATAAAAAGGATGTCATGCTTCAATCCCTTTGGAAGCTCAATGTGGTTGATATTGAAACAACTTTATCTAATGTTTGCTTAGCAGTAAGTAGAAAACAAATTTTCCCTCAACTTAATCCATGTGATTCATACCAAAAATCATTGCAAATTTCGGTATCTTTCACCATTTATCTTTTTGTTATCCAGGTACTTGAAGACCCTGATGTACCCAAGGAAGTTCAGGTTTTACGAGCCAAAGGATTGAAAACGCTTGGATCAATTTTTCAAGTACCATTTTCTCTTGAGTTTTGTTTTGAATTTATGCTCTTGGTTCGTACTGAACTCGGAATTTTATCTTCTATTTTCTGATTTCTCAGGAAGTGAAAGTTTCTTGTGGTGCAGCAGACAGCCCCCACAAGAAATTGGACGGTTGATGTCTTTAAGGGGGATGGAGGTTCTCGCAGAGGCCAAGAGCCTACAAAGGAGAGATAGGCTGGAATGTTGGCCAGAGGTATTAGAGGCTGGAGACTTTTAGCAAAGTAGCAGTAGGTTACTTTTTATTTATACCTTTCTCCGTGGAGCTCTCACCGGATATGTGTCGACCGTAAGAGTCTTAGCTATCCTTATCATGAGGGTTCTCAACACATGCACAGTGCAATCACTGGTGAGGGTTTGATGTCCTATTGTGCATCCTCATGTGGATCTCGATGTGATTGGCGAAGGCTGTGTGTCTTGACGTACGAAGGTTTGCTGTCATTAGGAGGGTTGATCATCACAACTTCATGTAGAATAGGCCCCTGATGAGTCGGAGGCTAGGCCTTCGCCATACTGTCAATGATGGTTCTTATCTGGTTGCCGATCAAGTCCTGAGTCGCTTCGCCGACTTACCTTTGCTAGGTTAGCAAGGTTTCTAGACCAGGACCTAATAGTTTCAGCTCTCTTATGAATCTAACAATTGCCCTCTGTTCAATTGCACCTTCAACCTCTAAAACCTCCAACTAACATTTCTACCTCATCTTCTTTCATATCTTGTGTTTTTTCTTTGTCACCATGCAAACCTCCATCTTCGTCGAAAACATCAACAGCGACAAAGCTATAAACATTGGTTCCTCGGCATATTCATCTCCATACTCGATGGATATCCGATTCTTTGTAGATACATGTGTTTTGTTGGAACTTGGAAGTTGTTGGATTTGTTTATTCTTGTACAATGTGTTGAATTCCTGAAAAGTATGTCCGATTGTATAAATTCAACAACATTGAATTTGAAACAGGGGTTTCACACTGCAGGATTAACTTTGTTGAATTCCTCTTTTTTTCTTTTTCTTTAATCTGCTGCAAACTCATGCACGCTTTGTCCACGAAATGTTGAAGCTTTTACTGACCAAGAAGGAAACTGCAGCTTATTAGTTAGTATAAAAGTAATTAATATACGTATTTCGTAGCTTAAAACTAAAGAAAAAAATAGTTCGTAAAGTGAAAAAAAAAGGGTTGTGTTGCCAAAAATCATTTATAGGTGGTGTCAAATATTTAATTATGGTTTTCACAAATGTGATGATGCAGTTATAATTGTTTTCGTTACGCATTGGATTTCAACCTGAGATTGCAGGTATTTAAAATTGGGTAAAACTTTGATACACAGGCTGTGTAAAATTAATTTTACACAAGTCTGTGCATTTATACTATAAAAACTCAAATCCTAAATTTCTAACCCTAACCCTAAAAAATTAAACCCTAAACCTTAAACTCTATATACTAAATTCTAAACACTAATCTTAAATTCTAAACCCTACAACCTAAACCCCTAAACCTTAAACCCTAAACTAAAACTCTAACCCCTAAAACTAAAAGACACGTGTAAACTAAAATTTACACGGTCTGTGTATCAAAGTTTTTTTCCTTTAAAATTTGGGTTATATTTTAATAAATATAATGTGTAAAAAAATTTAAATCATTAATTCTTTAAAATTTAAAATCTAATCACTAATTATAACACTTTAAATCTTAAACTTTAAATTTTAAATTCCACGACTTAAACACATAAATCATAAACCGTAAACTAAGCCTATAACTCATAAATTTGATAAACTTGTGTTAAATAAAGTTTATAAAAACTTGTGTATCAAAGTTTTTCTATTCAAATATTAAATCTATTAATTTTTAAAATGATTGGTTTAATTTTAGTTTTAGTCCTTCTATTATGTTGAAATTTGATTAATTTATTTGAATTTGATATGATTTGGTTTGTTTACTTTTTATAATACTATTAATAAATTCAAATAAATAAATCATGTTTACCACTATTTAATGATGGCGTGAATTTTTTGTTAAAAATAATCTTAAACACTCAATTGATATGTTGATTTGTTATTAATTGAATACGATTGATTGGATGATTTTTTTTTAATAGAATTTTAGAATATCAAACCTGCTTTTCCATTCATGTCAACAAAATTTGAATAAAATGTTGGATATAGAAGTGTCCACTTGGAGAGCTATATGAATAACCACATGTGGCAAGTGGAGATGAAGTTGTGTGGCAACACAAAACTTAATCACGTTATCAATACAAAGATACCTAACAATTAAGAAAGGCAAATGTGGCAGCAGCTAATGATGAGAAGAATTAAAGTGGCAGCATTTGAAGACTTCTTAAATGATTGGAAATCTAATGAAGCACTTGGAAATATAGTAGCAAATCAACGTGTATGAGAGCAAACAAATTAATAAAATGGCAGTAGCTTAAACTACAAAAGAATGTCGGCAACAACAAAAGATAAATGAAGCAATTAATTAGAGATAAGCACGGCAAGGAACGACAACAACTAAGGCGGTTTAATTCTCCTATAATATATATGTGTTTTAGTTCCTAGTTTATATATGTATGAGTGTAAGAAAAACAAAAGATAGAGTGAAGCTTAGAAAAGCTAGAAAGAGTGAAGCTTAGTAAAACTTTTGTTAGTAGTTTTTGTAAACTAGACGAAGCTAGTGTCCGTATTTTATTCGTATTAATAATATTGCGAGTTATAAAATTTATTGAGTGTTCATCTACGCTTCCAACAAGTGGTATTCGAGCTTGGTTTAAATTTACGCAACGGAGAAGATGGCCAACATGATTCAACCACAAATCTTGAGATTGACAAAGGCGAATTATGGCAATTGGAGTATCCAAATGAAGGCGTTACTCGGTTCTCGAGATTGTTGAAATATCGTCGAAGAAAGTTATGTCGAACCCGAAAATGCAGCAGTAGAAGCAGTCCTATCGAATTAAGAGAAAAGGGCACTAAAAGAATCTCGCAAAAAAAAAAACAAGAGGGCATTGTTCTTTATTTTTTAAGGAGTAGATGAATATACATTTGAAAAAAATTCCGATGCAAAGACCGCAAAGCAAGCGTGGGAGATTTTACAAAAATCTCTTCAATGTGCCGAAAAAGCGAAAAATGTACGTTTACAAACTCTTAGAGTTGAATTTGAAATGCTAAAAATGAAAAATACAAAAAGCATAGATGATTATATAAGTTAAAAATTGGTAAAAACGAAAAAGAAATGGTGAATCGTTTAATAAAAAAAAGATTTTGCAGTCATTGACGCGAAAATTCAATTATGTGATTGTCGCAATAGAAGAATCGAAAGATTTGTCCTAGATATCGATCGATGAGCTTGTAGGTTCACTTCAAGCCCATAAGCATAAGATGAAGTAAAATGAAGATTTTGAAAATTTGGAGCAAGCTTTGCAAAGCAAGATGGACATGAAGGAGAAGCTAGCTACAACTACACAAGAGGCCGAGGAAATCGTGGTGGTTATCGTGGAAGACACAGAGGCGGACGAGGAACAGGTGGCCGCGTGGTCGTTCATATGGCGACATTCAAACAAGTGAAGATTATCAGTCTCCAAATCGTGGACGAGGATATAGAGGTAGAGGCAGATATCAACGTGAAGATAAATCTCAAATACAATGCTATAAATTGCAATAAGTATGACCACTATAGTTACGAGTGTAGATCAACTCCTAATCATGAAGAGAGAATTAATGTAGCAACAATAAAATAAGAAAACACTGAAGAATCCCATGTGTTCCTTACTTACAAAAAAAATGGAGAATTCAAGAAAAAATATTAGGTACCTTGACAATTGTTCCAACAATCATATGTGTGGGTGAAAAGAGCTGTTCGTGAAAAAGATGAAACAATCCATGGTCGAGTAACATTTGTTGATGACTCGCACGCAGAATTCAAAGGCAAAGATGAAGTCATGATTACTAAAAAAATGGTGAAAAGAAGTACATCTCAGATGTTTATTATGTACTAGATTTGAAAAAGCAACATCATCAGCCTTGGTCAACTTCTAGTAAAAGGAAATGAGATGTTGATAAAGAATCGCTCACTTGCCATCACAGATAAAGATAAAGAATTGATTGCCCAAGTTGATATGAATTGAAATCGTCCTTTTACTATTAACATCGAGTCAAGAGAAGTCAAGTTCATGAAGACTGCAATCAAAGATGAATCATGGTTGTGACATTTACAATAGGGGCATCTTAGATTTTCAGGCCTGAATCTGTTATCAAAAGGAAATATAGTAAAAGGACTACCAAAGATTAATCCTCCAGATCAACTGTATGAAGCCTACATTAAAGGAAAACAACACAAACGAAGCTTTGAATTTGGCAGATCTTGGCGAGCTCGAAGACAATTGGAGATTGTGCACATAGATATTGCTAGTCCTTTCGACATACCTTCACTTGGAGGAAAAATGTACTATCTGACCTTTATTGATAAATTCAAAGCAATGTATGGTATATGTTCTTAAGCAAAACAACCAATATTTAAAGAATTCAAAGAATTCAAAGCCATGGCGGAGAAGCAAAGCGGCCAATATTTAAAGATACTCAGATCTGACAAAGGAGGCAAGTATACCGTAAAGTTATTTGAAGATTTTTGCAAAGAATGACATCATTCAATAGCTGACAATTAGATACACACCTCAACAAAATGGAGTTGTTGAAAGAAAGAATCACACAATCCTTGACATGGCAAGGAGCATGATAAAATGGAAGCACTTACAAAGAAATTTTTGGGCCGAAGCTGTTCATTGTGCAGTCTACCTGTTAAATCGATGTCCAACCAAAAATGTTAAGTATATGACGCCAAATGAAGTGTGAAACGGTCAAAACCAAGAATTGGACACCTTAAAATTTTTGGGTGCATCGCATACGCCCATGTTCCTGAATAGACTAGAAAGAAGTTCGATGACAGAGAAGAGAAATGCATTTTCATTGGCTATAATGAACGAAGTAAGGCTTATAGACTTTATAATCCTCTCACCAAGAAATTGATAATCTCAAGAGATGTTGAGTTCGATGAAGTAGATCACTGGAGGTGGAACAAAGAAGAAAAGAAAGTTGGAGGACTATTTTTTAATGAAGATAAAGATGGTGATGGCTTCATAAACCAAAATGAACAAGGTGATGATCAATGTCCTCAACAAAATTCGACTGAACCATCGTCATCAAGTAGTTGTAGCAGTAACAATAGTATTGGGACAGGAAATATTGAAGTACAGCCAACTGAAGTTCGAAGATCTACATGAGCAAGAAGAATACCAAAAAGGTACAAAGACTATGAATTAAAAAACGAAAATGTTTCACTTTTATGTTTTTTTGTTGACAATGAACTACCAAGATTTGAAGAAGTCGCGAAAGAAAAGTGTCGAAATGTTATTAAAGAAAGAAAAGCTTGGAATAAAAAATCAGATTTGAGGAGAGTGTTAGAATATCAAACCTGCTTTTTTATTCATGTCGACAAAAGCTTGAATAAATTGATGGATATGGAAATGTCCACTTGGAGAGCTATATGAATAACCACATGTGGCAAGTGGAGATGAAGTTGTGTGGCAACTCAAAACTTAATCACGTCATCAATACAAAGATACTTAACAATTAAGAGAGGCAAATGTGGCAGCAGCTAATGATGAGAAGAATTGAGGTAGCAACATTTGAAGACTTCTTAAGTGATTGGAAATCTAATGAAGCACTTAAAAATATGGTAGCAAATCAACGTATATGGTAGTAAGCAAATTAATGAAATGGCAGTAGCTTAAACCACAAAAGAATGTCGGCAACAACAAAAGATAAATGAAACAATTAATTGGAGATAAGCACGGCAAGGAACGACAACAACAAAGACGGTTTAGTTCTCCTATGCATATGTGTGTTTTTTAGTTATTTTTTTGGATAATATTTCCAAAAACATCTCGGTTCCAATCCGAAACTTGAGACTGAAATTCCTGGACATTGTCCTAAAAAGGGATATCAACCTTCCAAACTGAAAATAAGAAATCTGCGAACTCTGAATGCTCCTGCCAAGTCACAAGGTAACGGAAAGGGCGATTCCGAACCGTGCAAACTTTATCTGCAAAGTTCAATAAAAGAGGGCAATGATCCGATCCAATCCTATCAAGATGTACAACATGAGAGTTCGGAAAACACATGTTCCATGCATTATTCACCACAAATCTGTCGAGCCGCTCATATAAATCACCAAGAGACCAAGTAAACGGCAGCCCACAAAACCCCATATCCATGAGACGCACTGTGTAAAAAATCAGCAAATAGATGGCTCCCACCAGGCCCATTACTCGACCCATCTCGGCAATTTTGGCCCAAACAAGGCGCCTTTTAGACACCTCAGGACTTGCATACACAGACGTAAAATGTATCCAATTTGGCGTTTTTGGAGAACGAAGCCGTCCATTTATGAATTTGTATTTGTAAGTATATTTTTAATAACTCCTTAAATCATAATTTATAAATTACTAACTTTTAAAATATTTTTATATTTATATATTTAAAACTGGGTTAGAATCTATTTACACAATGTAAAATTCAAACTCTGATAGTTTTACACTAATTTATGATTGCATGAGTAAAATGGATGAAAAAAAATAAACATTCCTTTCTTTCTTTCTTCTCTTGAAAATCTCCGCATTTCAACTTTTAATCTCATCAATCCTTTTTCACTCATTCAATGGTCATAAATTAGTATAAAATTATTTAGGCTTTACATTGTGTAACTGGATATCATTCCATTTAAATTATATTTACATTTAATTAAAAAATTTATTAGATAAGAACAAAATAAATGTATAAGTATGCAGTTTTTTTCTCATAAAAGAAAATTTATCCATAAAAACACACCAACAGTACAATAGGCTAATAAAGACCCACATGGGCTCAATATACGCCCACCATGGGAAAAAAACAGAAAAAGTGGCCCAACATGGTGGCCAGTACACCAAACAAATGAGAAAATAAGTAGGCACCAAGAGGCATCAAAAGTTTAGGAACTATGAGGTCTATTATTTGACCGAGTAATTAATGATGCTTATTTGTCTTGTTTTATATGAATTTAAATTTTAATATTTTTTTGGAAATATAATTATTCTCTCCTTAATAAAAAAAAGAGTAGAAGAACTGTATTGCACATCAATATCAGCTCTGGATTCATCAAATGAAAAGTCTTTGATGGTAAGTGGAATTCAAGGGTATTCTAAGGGTCGGATTAACATTAACAAACAGATAAGAGGCCACTGTGACCATATGAACCAAAGCTTTTCTCACCGGAGAAGCCACCGAGGTAGCAAAGACTATGTCCCTCATTTTAAATTGGTCCCTTAAATTTCATAACGTTTCAATTTCATCATTAAACTATGATCCTTATTCTAAATTAGTCCCTAAATTTTTGAATGTTCTAATTTCATCCTCGAATTATCAACATATGCTAATCAAATCTATGTTAATAAAATCATTATAAAAATGTTAATTGTCATGTAAACACTAATTTATATTATATAACAATATTATGTGACATAACCAATAGTTTGAGGATAAAGTTGAAACGTTCAAAAGTTTGGTGTATTAATTTAAATTGTTGGTCATAGTTTGGGGATCAAACTAGAATGTTCAAAAGTTTGATAATGAGAGTCATAATTTTTGATGAAATTAAAATATTCAAAAGTTTAGAAATTAATTTAAAATAAGAATAATAGTTTGAGGACTTGTGTTGCAATTAACTCAAAAATAAAGAACTACATTACTAGTTTAGCATTTATAACAAGATCATTTCGCATCAAGTAAAAGTTTTAAGTTTTATACATATTATAAACCGTTTGGCTCACACTAAATGAATGGTTGAGATTAAAAATAAGAAATGTGAAATTTTTTAAGGAAGAAAATAATTTCAGTAATCTATTTATCCTAATTCAACGGTCAAAAAAGATATAAAACTAAATAAATTTTAGGGTTTATATGGTGTAACGGGTCCTAACTCAAATACAAATAATAAAATATATGCAAACAATCTCCATCATCCATTTAAATAATCTCAAACGTTCATTTATTCTTTTACAATATATAGGTACTGTTTGGCAATTGACGGATAGCTAGTGGCTCATAGCGGATTACATTAGTTGATAGCTGATTGCATTAGCTGATTTGACTAGCGAATTATATTAGTTGATTGTATAAAAGTGTTTGGTAAAATTAACTGGTAGTTAATAGCTGTTTGGTTGTTTAAACATACAAAATGACATATTAGGACGTGATTATATTCAATACTTGTTTGAATAGTTTATTAGTTATCAATATTTTGTATATATTAATGATAATTAGATTATAAAAATATATATTTTAATATAATATTACGAAGCATACTTGAAAGATCTATATGTTAATTTATTATTTATATAATTATTTTAATTAATTATTAAATATAAATATAAATATAAATGTGTGAGAATAAAAAGAAAAAATAAAAAGTATTAGTTTACAAATGTCACAATATAAATACGTGAGGGTGAAGAATTAAAATAGAAAATGTTAAATATAGGTTATTTGAGTTTTTTTTACACCTTTTAAAGGTAAAAACGTCTTAATAACTCTAATGTCAAAACCTCTGATTTTAAAAGGTTCATATTAACAGCTTTTTTAAAATTAACAGTTTTTTTAAAATTAGAGGTTTCACCTTAATCCGCTATCTCAATATGTTATTCACCAAATATCCAAATTAGTAAATTTGACCGATCAAACTTTTAATTTTAGTTCAAACTTCTAATTTTGGCTCAAACATTTGTTTACTAAACATGGCCAAACACTTTTTAAATTTTATTTTTTAACCGTTTTGGTAAAAATATCATAAGGTGCTTATATGCAATTATTATGTCAACTAAATGAGAAATTCCAAATGATTAAAAAAAAAGTCGCATGCTATGTGAGAGGCAAATTGAAAGTTGCATGTTTTGGGCTCAAAATGGAAAGGTGCCCAATTTCTTAAATTTGTAATTGAAGTCCACACAAACCCAACAAATTAACCCACTCATGTCGGTCTTAGTTTACAAACAATCAAAAAGAGAAACATTATTTGATTTAACCCAATGTCATCTGATTTTGATGTTCTAATTGTTGTCATCTCTCAATCAAGTCTAAATGCCCCACACGCCACACTTTCTTTTATTTATATTTTATAAAATTAAAACATTTCGTATAAAAAATAATAAGTAAATAATAATAATAATAGCGGGAACATACTAATTAAGATGGCTAAATAGAGTACAAACTATTTTTCAAAAAATAAAATTATTAAAAAACTTTTAGCTACTTACAGAATAAAATAAGTTTACTATGAAGACAATATAATAATAAGAATGTTTATGTAAAAAAAGGATGTTTTTAGTTGAAAAAAATTAATTAAATAAAAAATATTTTTAGTGTGTAGTCACTATAATATTTATACTACTCATATATTTTCACCTATAAATAAAAATATTAGATATATTTATATATATAATATTTTATCTAAATTAATCATTTAATAAATTTTATATTAATAATAATACCAAAAATATATACTTACATTTATATTTTTTATCAATTGTATTACCATAGGTTAATTCGATTAAATTCAAATCGGTATTTTTAAAATAAATAATAATAATAATTCATGATGATACTTTTGGTTTCGTGTGACGTGAAAAAGCAGGAGAATGCGTACTACGCACTCCGTGTACCTCATAAGAAATCACTCGTCCTGTCCGTTTGTTGCTAAAAATATATATAATTTTCTCAAATTAACCGCGCAAATTATGATTTTTTCTATGTAAAAAATTATGAAATTAACTAGGTACAAGCCACTGTAAGCAGGGAATCAGAATCACTTGCTCCAAAAGTATAACCAAGTTCAGCATAAATTCCGTCAGAAAAGGGTTTAACGGCGGATAAATAAGAATTATGGTTCTAGTCCTTTATTACGCTGGAATTTATGATTTTATCCCTTTAATTAGTAAGGTCAAATTGATAAAAATATTTGTTATTTCATTTACTATATTAAAAAAATCAGTCAGCAATGATGAACTATTAATTTATTAAATTTGCATGTCAACTAAATAATGGACTAATTAATAGTATAATCTTGTTAAATTAAAGTAGAAGAATTAAATATTAAAGTTTAGTAATAGTAGAGGACCTAAAACTAGAATTAGACAAATAAGCTAAACGCTAAATAAAGCCGTCTTAAACGACCTCACTCTTTTCCTCTTTCTCCCCTGAAAATACAAGCTGCCTTATTTTAAAAACACTCTGCTTTCTTTCTATTTACAAATACGCCGCCGTCTATCGGAGCTCAGTCAGGTACGGATCGGTTGCCTCCGGTTCCGGTTTAGCAGAGTTGTTTGATTTTCCCGCTATCTAACGCACCACAAGAATCTAGTATTATTTATTAAATATTTAATTTTCCTTTTTTTCTTTTTTGCTCCTTTAATATAGATGTTTTAGATTTACATTTAATTTTTGATTTTTTTCTGTGGTTATATCTTGACCTGGGCCGGGAGTTACTGCTACTTTGGCATTAACTTCGGATCTCTTAGTCACCTTTATAGTGATTTCGACTTTGTTCGTTTTACTATATTTAGGGTTTTTGATTTTTTTCCCAATTAATGATGGTGATTATTAATATGTTTTTGTAATTGAATTCACTCTTATTTAGTCCCTAGAAACAAGCTGATTGCTCGAAGCTTGGATTTTCCCGACTTTTTTTAGTATTTTGGTAAATTGTTTCTATGTTATCTTTTGCTTTCTCTTGAGTTTGAGTGAGTTGGTGAGCATACTAGGAGTGTTCTTCCGAGCTCTTTCACTTTGTCTCTCAGCTTATTAGATGTTAACTGTTTGAAGTTCACTTTACTATCAATAATGGTAATTATTTTCTTTTTCTTTAAGGAGAAAAGGGAAAGTGTTTTTAGTTATTTTGGTTGATTTAGACTTCCTTTTTGGTGGGTGTTTTGGTTAATTTCGGTTTTTTTTTCTATTCCTTCTTTTTTGACAGCTAATTCAACTTTAATTAAGGATTAGGTAGATTCAAGGTTTCAAATTTCAATTCAGAAGCAATGAATTTTAATAGTATTTTATTTTATAATCTATCAATAACCATATTGATGTTATATTTTGTTTTTTTGGTGTTAGTAATTGAAGGTGTATGAAGCTGGTGGTTTTCATTCTACTGTACCGCTGATGCTAAATCGGTTGAATTTGTTTTGTGGATAATGTGAATGATGGTTGTTTGAATACTGTTAGAGAATTAATTTGTATTGTATTGGATCATGGGGGCTGCTTGTTGTGTTGCTGGTAGAGATAAAACTATTGTAAATGGATCAGGTAGTGAGGTTTTACATAGGAATATAAGGTATTCACCGACGTGGAGTTTCCGTTGGGATAACCGAGGGCGTGTAGCTGGTGAAGACACTTCTATAAGCTGGTTCTCAGATGCAGTAAGTCGGACTGATGGATCAGAGATCAAATATGAATCTGCATGTGCATCAGAAGATGGAATTTCGTCCGAGAGTTTTCAGTCTCGTACGTGGCAAAAGTCCCCAATTTCAGAAGGAACTGCTGGACATGTGAGAACTCCTGTTCCAGGTAAACTACTGGGATGCTGGTCTTAGTGTGAATGGAAATGTTTAAGTTAATTTTGAGTGTTAAACTAATTTCCCTGTCATCACTTTACCATATGGGAGCATAACTGAATTAGATAGATGATAACTTGCAGTGAATGAAAAGTATAAGGAATGTAAACAAAGAAAGGTTATCCTGAATTCTGACCAAAAATCTGAAAATGACAAGCTCAAGCCTTTATATGTCATGGAAGGGAGGTATAATGTATCGATTTATTTTAAAAGTGAAAATTTTCTATTTTCCTTCTCAAAATGCAGACCATTTTTTTCATAAATTTACTAGGTTACTTCATTTGGTAATATCCTGAAAGTCAATTTTAGTAAAGGAGTTGCATGCATAACTGGATTAAACCTTGGCCTGTTGGTTGGACAATGGTCAATTTTTCAAGGCCGTTCTTCTGCCTTTTTTTCCACCTTATATGAATTATGCGAGTAGTGTGTCAATACTGCTGATTCTTTTTTTTTTGGTGTGTGTGGGGGGGTCATATAGAGTTTTGTGAAGGATGGATGCAATACAATTTCACAACATTCTATGAACATGACACAATTTTCTCACTTGTCTCCTTGTTTTAATTCATGGGGAAAAATTTCATCTGTTTAATGTTGGTCATGCCATTCTATCATTTTCTTGGTTAAGAAAGGTCCTCTTGGAATCGTTCTATCTAACATTCTTTTACAAACATTATGCAGATCAATCTATTTCAAGAAATATCTATGTTGATGTGAACTTAGAGCAGGTAAAACTCTTTTCCCCCAGGAGGCAGTTTCATGCTTCCTCCTTAGCAACATCTCCTATGTCTTTGCAGAGTCATGTGTATCCTACCAGTTCAACAATAACAAAGTGGCCTCTCAAGTCTCCTGGACATCATCTATGGCGTCAAGTATCTGATAATCGAATTCTGGGATTAAAGTCACCTAATAGATACTCGGTTGGTGAGGAAAGGCTTGTAATGCCTTCATGGAGCAATGGATCAACTGGGGGCTCTCGCGGGGATTCTTCTGATGGTTGGTCTATGCATGCCTTTTCTGAACTGCCTACATCTCGTAGGGAAAGGTGGTCTTTTGATAACGACACATGGTGTTTTCATTGCGAGGGAATAACCCCAGCTTCACCGTTTGTTGATCCGCAAACATGTGGTGTTTGCTTGAAGCTGTTATCAGAAAAATCTTTGTGGAGCACTCAGAAGATAATCATTAGCAATGATCTCTCTGTTGTTGCTGTACTAACTTGTGGCCATGTTTACCATGCTGAATGTTTGGAAAATATGACGTCTGAAATTGACAAGTATGACCCTGCTTGTCCAATATGCACTTTGGGGGAGAAGAAGACACATAAATTATCTGAGAAAGCATTTAAAGCTGAAATGGATGTTAAGGCCAAAATCAGCAAAAAATCAAGGAGCCGGGTTGTTGATAGTGATATGGATGTGGATACTATAGTATTTAATCGTATGAAAAGCAGTGGACGTGAAGGTAGGGCTTCCAGTTCAAGCATGAAAAGCTTCTTGGGCAAGCCTTTCCTGAAGAAACACTTTTCCTTCGGATTTAAGGGAAGTAGATCCCCTTCAGAGAATCATTCTAACTGGAAAAAGGGATTTTTCTGGGCCAAATCTAGCAAGATCTGAAGTTCTTGTCTGCTGTTGGAAGGTTAGTATCTCTACGACTGATGTACTAATTTTTTTTAGTACAGGCATCAAAATCATTTCTCCTTTAATTGGCTTTACAAATAAAATTTCCTTTCATCGGCTTAAGAATGTCACAATTGAGACCGCAGTCTGTCTTTGCTTCTGAGTTTCAAAGGAGTAGATGTATTGTACACCTGTTAACATTGACCCTAACCTGGAACCTGAGTCGATTACCTTGAATTCAAACTCAACCAAGCTCGATTCGACCATTAAAAAATAATAATCCAAACCAGAAAACGACTCAAAGCTGTTAATATTTAGTTTATTGGGTGGGAGTCGTCGTGATTTGTTACTTTTATGTTGTACAGATTCTGACTTTCTTCTCCTCTGCAACTGTATTGGAAATTAGGGATTGCACATGGCGGTGTGCAGGATGTCAATTCATGAAGGATTCTTGACATCATTCTGAAGTATATTTTTCAACAGGGTCTCGCACTGTAAAGAAGAAAATGGAAATTATAGGTGGAAAAAAACAGGCTCAACGGGAAGAAATATTTTAAACAATGAAATATAATATAATATATATAACATCATTAGTGATGTTATTCTTATTTTGTACAGACTGATCTGTTTCTTGTTTCTTGCTTGGTTTGCATTCTTGCACGAATTGATTCAATGTGAAATCCTGTATGGCTAATTGATTTTGGAAGTCAATTATTTTTGTGTGAGCTTTGGTCATTATGATCAGTTATTAACATTAAAATTCTTTTTCGAATTTAAAAATTCAACTAGACTTTTTTCAATGACGTCTTGGATTGATTTTTTCAACCTGCTGATTCTAAGCAATTCGCCTAACCCATATAAATTCAAAGAAAGTCTACTTATTATAGTAAAATATGAAATGTAATTTTTATATTTAAAATATGGAGGGATATGGTTATTGGATACGGGTAACAGTTAAAATCAGTTAAGCAAGTTGAATGGACATCCACCATTAAAAGAAAGACTGGAGGAGTTGTGGTTAAAACATAGACCATGCACAAGCCTAGCAAATGTCTAAAAATGGAGACCAAAAGCAACGAATTCTCAACGAGACCCAAATCCAGAAATCTTTCTCCACGAAACATTGCCCTCACAATTTGTGTATTGCACACATCTCTCCAATCATAAACACAAAAGAACAAAAAAACAGACCCCTGCCTCAAACAAATACAACACCATTTCCTTATTTTCCCCGAAAACCTTTTTGTTGGTTAATTTTTCATTTTTGTCTTGAAACATCTCCCCCTCATCCAGGAGGGATGGAGATGGGAAAGAAACCGATTGCAACATCACATATTAATCCCTATTTTTTTCTATCACCACCTTCTTCATCCATGGATATCCCCTTGGTTATAATGCTGTTATGTTGCCCCATCACCGTTGTTGCCCGTCCGACGGGTCCTTTCAAGCCCACGGACAACATTCTCATCGACTGCGGCACCACCGATGTGCCGAAGCTCCCCGATGGAAGGCTGTTCTTAACCGATAAAGAAGCATCTCAGTATCTAGACACTAAGGATGATGCTCAAGTGACTGCCTCCAATGTCGATCTCCCTTCGCCTTTGTTATTGACGGCGAAAGTGTTCCCTCAAGAAACCACCTACAATTTCGAGCTGAGACGACCGGGATTCCATTGGCTCCGGCTCTATTTCTACGCCATAAAAGATAGTAAGTATGATCTTCAGCAGTCGACGTTTTCGGTGTCGGCAAATAACTATGCTATCCTTCATAACTTCAAGGTTAGCAATGCTACGGTGCCTGTTCTCAAGGAGTATCTTCTTAGCATGAATGACCCTAGATTTGTTCTCAAGTTCTCTCCTATGGCGAATTCGTTCGCTTTCGTGAACGCCATCGAGGTCATTTCGGCGCCGGATAGTTTGATCGCAGACGAGGGGTCTTCGCTTTCCCCAGTTAACAACATCCAAGGCTTGTCCAAGCATGGTTACCAAGTTGTTTATAGGTTGAACATGGGGGGACCTTTGATTACCCCACAAAATGACACCCTAGGAAGGACTTGGATACCTGATACTGATTATATTAAGGATAAAGCCTTTGCTACAAAAGCCTCTACTTCAACAAGTGCAATCAATTACCCCGAGAAGCTAACCCCGTGGATCGCACCGGCAGCGGTATATTCGTCCCTCATTGAGATGGCGGTGGCCGAGGCAAGCACGATAAAGCCAAACTTCAACGTGACATGGCAGATGGAAGTCAATAAAGCGTTTGATTATTTGCTCAGGTTGCATTTCTGCGACATAGTTAGCAAGACACTCAATACCCTGTATTTCAATGTGTACATCAATGGTAAAATGGCTATCTCTGGGTTGGATTTGTCGAGCATAACAGGAGGGCTGGATGTTCCATACTACAAAGATATAGTGGTGAATGCTTCGACGTTCACCGATGGACTAACCGTTCAGATTGGTCCGCTGAACCAGGATACCGGAAGCACTAATGCGATTCTTAATGGCTTGGAGGTGATGAAAATGAGCAACTCGGCAGATAGTTTGGATGGGGAATTTGGTGTCGATGGAAGCACGGGCTCAAGCAACAAGGATACAGTGGCCGTTGTAGGTTTCGCCATGATGTTCGGTGCCTTTGTGGGTCTTGGTGCAATGGTTATTAAATGGAAGAGGCGACCCCAAGATTGGCAAAAGAGGAATAGCTTCTCTTCATGGCTACTCCCACTCCATGCTGGCAACAGTAGCTTCTTGAGCAAGTCAGCTGGTTCTCGAAAGAGCAACTTCACCTCATCGACACTCGGCTTAGGCCGTTACTTCTCTTTCGCAGAGTTACAAGAAGCAACCAAGAACTTTGAATCGAGTGCGATAATCGGCGTCGGTGGGTTCGGAAACGTGTATGTAGGTACAATTGATGATGGAACCCAAGTTGCTGTCAAGAGAGGGAACCCCCAATCCGAGCAAGGTATCACAGAGTTTCAGACAGAAATTCAGATGTTGTCAAAGCTAAGGCATAGGCACTTGGTGTCACTGATCGGTTATTGTGACGAGAACAGCGAAATGATCTTGGTTTACGAGTACATGTCCAATGGGCCTTTCAGGGATCACTTGTATGGAAAAAACTTGCCATCCTTATCGTGGAAGCAAAGGCTCGAGATCTGCATCGGAGCGGCTCGCGGACTTCACTACCTTCATACCGGTACCGCACAAGGCATCATTCACCGTGATGTTAAGACCACCAATATATTGCTCGACGATGCCTTTGTTGCCAAGGTTGCAGATTTCGGGCTATCAAAAGACACACCTATGGGGCAGACTCATGTTAGCACTGCAGTGAAAGGCAGCTTCGGGTACTTAGACCCTGAGTACTTCAGGAGGCAACAATTAACCGAAAAATCAGATATTTACTCATTCGGCGTCGTACTGCTCGAAACCTTGTGTGCAAGGCCCGCCATTAACCCACAGTTACCGAGAGAGCAAGTTAACTTAGCCGAATGGGCAATGCAATGGAAGCGGAAGGGCTTGCTTGAAAAAATCATTGATCCTCATCTTGTAGGTTCCATCAATATCGAATCAATGAACAAATTCGCCGAGGCTGCCGAGAAATGCTTGGCCGAATATGGTGTTGATAGGCCCTCAATGGGGGATGTTTTATGGAACTTGGAACATGCTTTACAGTTGCAAGGATCGTCCTCAGAGGGAAACTCAGAGGAAGTAAAATCAGAGGAGGAAAACAAAGAATCGGACGCCGCTGCTGCTGCCGCCGACACTACGCTGGCTCCAGCCATCACACCACCGTCCGAAACCACCCCTCCAGCTCCTCAACAAGAAACCAATCCCTCAACCGGAGGTGGTCAGAACACTGAACACGCAGGTTCTGAAATGTTTGCACAGTTTCAGAAGCTGGATGGTAGGTAAAAATACTGCTGCTTGGTAATTAGGATCATAAATTTTCTCATAAATATATATATATAATTATGAATTCAAGAACTTATATCAGAGCAACAGTGCGGTTAATAATATGCATTGTAGTGTTGTTCATCTTATTATCAGTTGTTTACATTATTGTATGCATTTCAATTAGAATCAGTTCCAGCTGCTTTCGGGCGAGGTTAGAAATTTTTAATTGTTGTAGAAGTCTAAAGGTAATTTTATCAAATGTATTCGCTTATAACTTTGTAAGTTTTAGAATGATTAGATCATAATTTTGTCATTTTAAGGGATCAAAGTGTAATTTTGTCATGTACCGATTTGTTATTTTATTATATTCAAAGGTTTAACAATCAACATTTTCACTTCTAAAGTTGGGGAAAATGAATGTAAGTCTCATTTTCAATCCCACCTTGCATCATTATTGTGTTCATACGTTGGTATTGTCATCTTTATCACTCGAAGATACAAATTTTTATACTCGAATTTGAACTCAAAACATTTCTAATTTTTACGTATAAGAGTATCACAAGCCCTTGAATTTTTTTAAAAATTAATTAAGCTTTTGAATTTTTTTGCGCCAAATTAACCTCCGAACAAATAAATTAAATCAATTAAACATTTTGACTAATTTTTATCATTAATTTTGATGATTTTTTTTGAAATATTATTGTCACGTAGCACACTACAGTTATTTAATGTGATATTTACATTATTTTTAAAAATATATTATTTTTAAATTTTTATAAGTTTTTTAGAATTTTTAAAGAAATACTTAAATAAATTATTTTTTTTAGAAATGGCAACGTTGAAATACGGTATTTTTCACCAATTAATAAAAAAACTGTTAAATTTAACTACTAATGTTGGTCAAAGGGGTAAATTGATGAAAATTTAGAGTATAAAGACTTAATTGAGTACAAACAAAAATCAACGGTTAAATTAATTTTTTTTTTCAAAAGTTTAAAGGCTTATGATACCTTTAAGCCTTATTTTTATTATCATTATGTTAAACTAAACATTTGCACATTTAAGATGTTTCATCGGCCTTGCCTATCCTAATCCGGTGGTGTTCGGGGTGAAATCGGATCGAGCAGTCGTAGGGTCGTTCCGATACTACTTTTTACAATTTTTCCAACAGATATGTATGATAATATGCAGTACCACCGCTTTATATTTCAATTTTTTTTATGATATGGGATTAATTTCCTACCTCTTGTTTAATGCGACATATTTCAGTTCTTAAGGATGATCGAATGAACCAACTGATAAATTTAATGTTCTAATATATTAATGGGTAAACTATTGCGATGGTCACTTACGTTTAGTCAATATACACTTTTGGTCACCGATTTTTAAATTTGACCATTTTTAACACTTACATTTTTGTTGTGTAAACTTTTAGTCACTAAAACATTTGTTTTCGTTGTTCTATGACATGCACATTAATAAAAAGGTTTATTTTTAATTTCACCTCTAAATTTTTAAAATTTTATTTTTTACTTAAAAAAACCTTAACCTCTTTTCGGTCACCAACCTCCGACCTAGCCTCCGACGAACCTACACCCGACCTTCGTGCGACCACTTTAAACAAACGATGATTTATCAATTCGTCGACTTAAGAGGCTTTTCAAGAGAAGTTTACATTGGCATATTGTCCTGCTACCCACGCAAGCTAATAACAAGGAAAAAAAAGTATAAAGCAAGAAATATTTCACAAATGCAAATGTGTGTTTGCGTATATAAAACCTTGAGAAAGAGTACCGAAAGAGGAAGATTAAGAAGCCCTCAAGATAAAAACTGAAAACAAGCCTTGGCTCTCAGGACTGTGGAACTCTGGGAAAACATGTTGCATCAACATATGTTCCAGTCCAGATTTATAGGGCTCAGTTTGTTTCAGTTTGCTCCAACAGCACCTTCTGTCGGTAGGGCTTATGTTCTAGAGGTGCTTCAGCATATCTGGGACAAGAAAAGAATGGCATGAACTTTTGAAGATTCTCTTTTCCACGTTTTCTGACTAACTCGCTGACAAAGTCCGTGGAGCCAGTCCTTGGACTATATAAATCTTCAACAATATCTGGCGTGCAAAAATAGAATGTATGACCAATGTGGCTCATACAAGGTTTTGCAAAAAACACCAGGTTTAGGAGCTTACCACAGCCCTTCCTCGCATACTCATGTGGATCTTCCTCCCAAAGCTTCTGATCATTGTTATTGAAGCACATGAGTGGGAAGACTTATTGGGAAACGCAGATACATCCAATGGCGCAGAAGAAAAATTATTCGGCGTAATCCACCAGTGATTTATGTACAATGGACGAATTCAGGGTGATAAAGGATGAAAAATATTACCTCAACCAATCTGGAATTCTACAGCAAGTATAGGAGAATTCAAATCGAATCTGAGTCGTCACAGCAGCGTTTCGACCTCTACGCAGTCCACCCGAATAAAGCGAACAATTTTTCTCTTCTTTAACTGTTAGAGATGGTTTTTGAAAAAGGCATATTTTGGCTGCTAGACCTTATGCCTTTATATAGCATTCAAAAACTTAATTTTAATTAAATTCAGATTCTTTAAATATACAATATAACCGAATATAATTAAATATGTGGAATATGATTTTACTTTAATTAGGTTTCTTTTAGATATATATATATATATATATATAGTATTTGGTAATTACAATAACTTATTAAATATTAACATATGTATAAAACCGATATCCATTATATAACAATTTTGGTTTCTCACTAATTACGTGTACAACAAGTTTGTACACATGCTATCTAGTCGATATTTATTCGTTTCAATCATAGGGTGTGACCCTTGTAGGTTCATGTAACATTAGCAGTAATATCCAGAATAATTCTAATATTACAAGCAATGAGTGACATCTAGCAATACATCATTGCTACCTAAGTTACATGAAATCGTGGTTCGATTAACCTTTTTCCGTGATTAACTTCCTTTGTGTATTTCATCCTTTTGTCCTCATATCTAGATCGGACACAAGTCATGGATTAGTCACACTTGTATAGTCCATCTAATGTTTCTTTATATCTTAAGTAGACTATTATAAACGAATAACTATGATATCCCATATCAATTCATTCGAGCATGACCATGCATTTTCTAGTCTCACTCAATCAAGTGGCCTATGATATTATTTCTATTATGTAGGAGGGACAAACCCTATCTTGATCAACCATATTTCGCTACATGGATTGTGACATATCCAATATCAATCTTTATAGTGTAGTCAGTTACGACACACGTTTGACCGTATCAAAATATGTCACTCACGATGTTGAAATAATGATGATCTCAAGTCTGAGGATCATACATGTAGTTATCACCATGAGCAATATTGTGACTATCACATAATAATCCAAGAAACATGCTCATAGCGGGTCAGTCCAGTATGTCTTTCCCTAACACATACTTATGTATTGATTTTTAATTCTCCATGTCAATGGCAACACTTTGTCATCAATCAAATGCATATTAGTCTTAATACATTATTTTTGTCCAAGCCCACAATAATTCTCGACTAAGGACATTCAAGAATAACTATATTATTCGAAGGACTTTATTATAATTCAGTTTATTTATAGATACACAGAATAAGATTGAAATAATAATAATGATTTCTTATTAATAAACAAGATAAAATAAGTATGTCTTTTACAACCATCTCATAATTGGTCTTTAGGCATACTCCAACTATCTCAAAAACAACATCAAGCTGTGGTTGCAATAAAGTTACATGCTATTTTCGATATGCCACATATAAATGAATGTTAATTCAGTCAAAATCCATTTGAAACATTAATAAATTAAAAACAACTTGCAAATGCAGAATGCTAAGAAGTTAATTGTAGATTAGTTTACTTGAGAAATGATACAATAGGCAATGAAGAAGAGTAAAACTAATTTGATAACTTACATAGATAGATGACCAGAAAATTTTACAAATACGCTTTATTAGATCTGCTGGTTTTTCAACCAGGACAAGTCTGTTGAATATATTAGGAAGAAAATCAAAGAAAAACAACATAATTCGCATCACCTTCAGTGAGCAATTTACACTCTAAAAAATATCAAAAGCACCAACTGAAAACAGAAAAAGAGAAATCTTGCAACCAAAAAGAGAAAAATGTGATATAGGCTTACTCATATTTTCTAGCAAGTATCTGCAACACAAGCAAAGCCCCATAAACCTGTTGATCCTATAGGTTATGCTTCACCCAATCCAGACGGGTGTGAGTTCGCCGGAGGCTAGGTTGGTGGCTGGAATGGAATTAAGGTTTTTTTCTTTTAGGGGTAAAAAATAAACTTTTAAAAATTCAGGGGTGAAATTAAAAATAAAGCTTTTCTATTAACGTGCACGTCATCAGGGTAACATAAGCAAACGTTCGAGTGACCAAAAGTTTACACAACGAAAATGTAAGTGACCAAAACAGTCAAATTTGAAAATCGGTGACCAAAAGTGTACATTGATTAAACGTAAGTGACCATTGCAATAGTTTACCCTATAGTAATATGTCTATTATTTCAGGCTGAAAGTTTAGAAATATAAGCCTGATTCATGAAATAACCATGACATATAGATATGTATTGCTTCATGTCGATTTCCAAACAAGAGTCCATTTGAGAAATAGCTTTATGGGAAGTATAATTGTAGAAAGAAACTTCATATGATTATTATCAAATTTCAACATATATTTATGCTTAATACAAAGTACAATTCTTCACTATTAGTTAACTTTAAATTGATACGTAAACTATATAATATTTTAATTGGGTTCTTACATCAATCTAATTATTAGTTAATGTGAGCATACACATTTGACCGGTTGATCAAGTTGCTCATCTTTGTTCTCTCATATTCTCTTAGATCATTAGTTCTACTCACTAAGAGCACTTCCTTCCCCTAGAGTCTCCTCCCCTTCACTATGTTGGAAAAATGTGAGAAATTAGTAACTTTGAGCCATATTTCGAATGAGTAAAGGTGGAGATTCGAATAAGGATTCGATTGGATCTTATTCTACTCCAGACCTTTACAACGGTATCTCATATGCTCAAAATGGTTGAGTTATGAATGAGAAATTGATGGTCAAAGTGTGGAGGTTGGGAATAAGAAAAGGAAATGGAACCCCCATATCCCACATGGATGGGATAAATGGATTGGGAAGTGTTTATATACACTTACCGTACTTGTGGTCATTGAATGACTTGGGTTGAACTTGTGCCTCGCGCGCAGAGAGGGTGCAAATCCAATCCCATTCGGGTTAGGGTGCACCCGCACGACGTGGGCGACGCAAATGTTCGGGTCGACCGGGCCCTACGTGGACCTGTGGATATTTTACCACGTTCGAATTAATTTTTTCCTTTTGAATAGCAGAATATCCCGAAAATTAAGGGATATTTTTGGATTTAAATTCGAATTATTCTTGTAACACCCACTCAATTATCCGATTAGGGGCAATATCGGAATAATGTTTCTCATGTTTAACCTAATTTTCTCTTATAAACACATAAGCATTTTTCAGTTTTTAAACACAAAAATCAAAAACGTTTTCTCTCCAAACTTGCATAGTTTTCTGGTGATAGTTGAAGGCTCGAGTACGTTCGTGGTTTCTCAGTGGTGCTGCTGAAGATAATCATCCGATGTTGTATCCTGGGAGACCGACGATTGACGAACCCTAGCACGGAAGAGAGGTTGAATCTGTCTTAAGGAAATTGTGTTCCTAGCAGGCCCCAGCAATCGAATCTGATTACTTCAAATCTGCATATTTTCGGTTATTTCAAACCTCTTTTATTTTATTTTGAATATTGTTTTATTCGTACAATTTCTGATATATTTTCTCCCGTTTAATATTGAATTATTTCGAATTTAACCCCCTTTATCCAACAATCTTAAGATAGATTTTTCCATATTTTCAAAAGGCAATTCGATATAAGTGTGTGAGTCAAGCAAATAAATTGGTTTCAGGAATTATCCTGCCGTTTTAACGGATTTTCTTAGATCTGAGAAATAAACGGGACAAATCTGTGTTACAGAAATTGTCGTTGAGAGTAACCGAGGTTACGGATTTTGTGAAAAACCAAAATAAAAAATAAACGAAATTCGATTTTGATTTATTGGAAGTATAACTGATTCCGGGTATTGGTTTCTTTGCTAACAGGAACAATGACTACGAATAAGTTTGTTGATTCGTCGAGCACCAAGGTGTCGACCAAGGGCCAGGGTTCGAAACAACCTATCCCAAATCTGAACGCAACGATAGCGGCAATGAACCATAATGAGAAGCTGTCAAAATTCAGTGGACTAAATTTCAAAACATGACAACAAAAGATGTTGTTCTATTTGACCATGTTGAATCTGGTAAAGTATTTGAAGGAAGATCATTCGGTTCTCAAGGTAGGAGACGGAGAAGGAGAGGTGGATGAATTCACTGTTTTCAACATCACTGAGTACTAGGAAAATGGTGATTACCTATGTCAAAATTACATCCTCAATGGACTACAAGACTCGTTGTATCCGGTATATGATGTGTACAAAACAACATTAGAACTATGGGCTGCATTTGACAGAAAGTACAAAGCAGAAGATGCTGGGGCTAAGAAATTCTTAGTCGCGAAGTTCTTGAATTTTACTATGGTTGATTCAAAACCAGTAGTAAGTCAAGTGGAGGAACTCCAACTGATTATTCATGGAATCCTTGCTGAAGGAATGATGATAAGCGACTCTTTTCAAGTAGCTGCCATCACGGAAAAACTGCCTCCCGAATAGAATGACTTCAAAAATTACCTAAAGCACAAAAGAAAAGAGACATCGATGGATGAACTGATTGTCAGACTTCGTATTGAAGAAGACAACAGAGGCAATGCTAGAATGCTCAATAAAAAAAAACCTTTCAGGAGGCTAAGGCAAATATTGTCGAAGACAGAAGGAGAAGACAATAGAGCCAATGCTATAATGCTCAATAAACACCAAGCCAGAACAAGGTTGGCCCCTAATGGTGGAATTTCCAAAAAGGAGAAATTCAATGGTGCATGTTTCCACTGTGGCAAGGTGGGGCACAGATCCTCTGAATGCAGACATGCAAAGAAAGCCAAGGAGGTTAATATTGTGGAAGAGGAAGATTTATATGCCTAATAAAAGGGAATGGTTGTGGGTAGGGATATGTTATAATCTCTGTAAAACCCAAGAATTATGAATAAAGAATATTGATCTTTTCGTTTACATGATTTATGGCATGAACATGTTAATTATGATTCTTTGTATAGACTAATTAACATGTAACAAATCTCTTTCGCTTCAAATATGAAACATGCGAAGAAGTACGAAACCGCTTGATCCAAATCATAGTGATGTTTATTCAAACGATATAACAAAAATAATTTTGCTTAAAAGCAAAAATGTTGTAGAGAAATTATTCTCTATAAGTAGGATGTTCAACCCAATTTTAATAATTTGATTAGTTTAGAGAGAAAACTCTATGTGAGTAGCGTGGCAACATCAAAGGGTACAATGAATTTGAAGATAAGAATTGAAACTTCAAAATGTGCCTAACGTTTGGGGGGAGTTGTTCTATCAACTAATTAGACACCATATGAGTTATGGAAGGAAATAAGACCTTCCTACAACTACATAAAAATGTGGAGGTGTCTTGCAAAGGTAATATTCCCATTACTGAAGTAAATAAAAAATAAGTGGACTATATTTTCATTGATTATGTAACGGATATCAAATTCTTGTGTAAAAATAGATTCACAAGAATGTGATAATGAAAACAAAGAATGTCTCATTCTTAAAATATATTTCCTATATATCTAGGGAAGTTGGTCCAAGTTCAATGAAATGAACCTTGGAGACTATCAATGGAAATTAGTCCTTACGTTCAACAAAAGGTTGAAACGAAAACATTGTCATAGTGTGACAAATGTGTGCATTAGGATATATGATCCCATGACACGCTCATTGTTATATGTGACAATGAAATGGTAAACGTACCAATGACATGTTAAATTCAAGATTTGACATGAAAAATATGATAATGAAACAATTTATTTTGGGCATCCAAATCAAACAGTTATCTAAAGGTTTCATATTGACTCAGTTACATTATGTGGACAAATTCTTAAAGAATTTGAAAAGGATGATTCTGGTATAGCCAGAACTCAATTAAACAATTGATCTCAAATGGGGTTATCTCTGCTGATTATGTCAAATCAAATGATGACATTGCAGATCCGCTAACCAAAGGGTTAAACCAAGATCAAGTCAAGAAAACATCGAAAGGAATGTGACTAAAGCCCATGGAAATTTAAGGTGTTGTGAGAAGGAAAACCCTACCTAGTTAACTAGAGATCCCAAGATCTAGGTTTAAAGGGACATAGACCTTGTGCGGTCACTGTGGGGGTTACTCTTCCAAGTCTATTTCTATGATGTAAATAGTGACTAAAAACGGAACAGGCTAAGAAATGCTTTTAATGACCATTGTGTGTGTCGGTGAAGCCGAGCAACATAAGTCACCTATGTAAGAGTGAAGTGGGCCGCTTTAAAGAGACTATTGGGGCATAGTTCTCTCAAACTCTCGCAGAACCAGGCGATGTCCACGGCCATATAGACATAACCATGATAACTAAACTTGTGCCAGAATGGTAGTTGTGTGGAGTATATCATCGTTTACACAAACGACAGAACAGTTCAAGGACATCGCGTCTACTGGGAAGCCAATAAAGTAAATATACTTTCACAAAGGAAGGTTCAAGTGTGGATACCTACCTATCCTATGCAACTATCAATCGTAGAAACTATCACCACATCGAGTCAAAATGTTTTTGATAAAATGCATCAATTTCATTCATGTGGGGGATTGTTGGAAAATGTGAGAAATTGGTAACTTTGAGCCATATTTCGAATGAGTAAAGGTGGAGATTCAAAAAAGGATTCGATTGGATCTTATTCTACTCCATGAGACCTTTACAACAATATCTCATATGTTCAAAATGGTTGAGTTATGAATGAGAAATTGATGGTCAAAGTGTGGAGGTTGGGAATGAGAAAAGGAAATAGAACCCCATATCCCACATGGATGGGATAAATGGACTGGGAAGTGTTTATATACACTTATCGTACTTGTGGTCATTGAATGACTTGATTTGAACCTGTGCCTCGTGCGCAGGAGGGTGCGAATCTAATCCCATTCAATTATCTGATTAGGGTATATATTCATATTTAAATTCGATTTATGCTTGCAGCCCACTCAATTATCCGATTAGGGGCAATATCAGAATAATTTTTTCATGTTTAACCTAATTTTCACCTATAAATACATGAGTATTTTTCACTTTTTAAACACAAAAATCAAAAACGTTTTCTCCCCAAACTTGCATAGTTTTCTAGTGATAGTCGAAGGTTCGAGTATGTTCGTGATTTCTCAGTGGTGTTACTGAAGATAATCATCTGCTGTTGTATCCTGGGAGACCGACGACTGACGAACTCTAGCACCGAAGAGCGGTCGAATTTGTCTTAAGGAAACTGCGTTCCTAACAGGCCTTAGCAACCGAATCTGATTACTTCAAATCTGCATATTTTCGGTTATTTCGAACCTCTTTTATTTTATTTCAAATATTGTTTTATTCGTACAATTTTCGATATATTTTTCTCTCGTTTAATATTGAATTATTTCTAATTTAACCCCTTTTGTCCAACACACTCTTAGGTAAGATTAGGATTAGAATTAAGATTTATCAAAAAAATTATTAGTTAACATAATAGCTTAACTGCAAAATAAGTGTCCAAATTATGTCTCATTTTTGCAATAGGTGCCTAAAGTATTTTTTTGTTGAAATAAGTGCATAAAGTTTCATTTTTGGCTGAAATAAGGACCTAAAGTATTTTTGGTTGAAATAGGTGTCTAAAATTTCATTTTTGGTCGTTTTGGCACTTATTTTATAATTAAGCCTAATAAAATTAAGGCGATAGGTAAGGGCAGGGTCAGAAAATCTAGTTTGGGTGTTAGAATTTAAAAAATTTATAAATCTTTTTAAGTGGGTGAAAACAAACAATAGGTGTCAGTTTCCTTTTAAAGTGCTAATTTTATTTGAAGAGATGACAATATTCATTTAAAGTTGTGTAATTTCATTTTTAATATTATTTTATGTAGTAGAACCTCTATAAATTAATACTCAATAAATTAATAACCTCTCTAAAATAATAATTTTTTTCGGTCCCGACTTAGGCCCAAAGTCTAAATTAATAATTTCGATAAATTAATAAGAAAATAATTTTGTAGAAGACCCCTATATAAATTTATGGTCCTTTCAATATTATAAATTAATAATTCTATAAAACTACAAATATAACTAGGACAACTTTAGTAAAATATGATTCTATTGTTGTTTGCTTCTTCTTAAAATTTAAATCTAGTTGTATTACAAATCTTTTTGAGTGCATGTGGGGTAATCTCTCCTATATTCACATGGTGCTTTACGTATTTGATCTGTCATGATTGATTTTTGGACACCTTTTAGATGTGAAGCCATATTTGATTTGGTTTTGATGTTGTTTATATAGTGGTTGATTTCCTTACCATACATAAACTTGCATTAAGTTTTAACTAGTACTACGTACTATAATGAACTTTGTTTTTTAAGGGTATGTATTATATTTAATTAGTCACATGGTACATGAACATCATTCAATTAGTCAATACAATGTATATGTTTTATTCATGAAGAATAATGTAGGTTCGTTGAATCGAAAAAAATCTCTTTAAATTAATAAAATTTTAATTTATCGGTTAATTAATACCTCTTTAAATTAATAAATTATTAGTTTATAGATTAATTAATACCTCTTTAAATTAATAAAATTGCATGGTCCCCACATTATTAATTTATAGAGGTTTTACTGTATTAAATTAAAAAAATGTTCTCCAAAATTTGGGTAAAGTGCACCAATGGTCACCAAACTTTTATGGCGCTTTCATTTTAGTCACTAAACTTTTAAAATATACATTTGGTCACCCAACTTTTATTTCGCTTTCATTTTTGTGGAGCTCGATATCTTCAACCGATTTGCTTGCCAAGTGGTGGAGAAGATTAATTTTTGGGTGATAGTGGTGGAAGCAAAAAGATAGAAAAGAGACACAAAGAATTTAGAGTGGTTCAACTTTCTAACCAAAGCCTACATCCACTACCTTAGCTCCCCACCAAGGATTTCAACAAATTTACTAAGAACTCTTCCCCTTTTCTAGGCTTAGGAGGCAACCTTTTACAACCTAGACTCACAACCCAAGTCTAGCATCCAAAGCTCACAAACCGAGCTTTGGGAATATTCTCAAACAAGAGAAAACTTAGCAAACAGAAATCCCTCTCTAAAGGTTGATGTTTGCACACTAAAGCAATCACCCAAATCCTAGAACACTTGAGCATACATTGACAATTTGAGCTCACAAGTGTTTGTCTATACAAAGAATGGAAATTTAAGCACTAAGACAATTTTTGCATCATAATGTTGTTGACTTGAGGATCATTAGTCTTCCATAGATGCTTGGAGGTCTCTTTTATACTCTCAGTTGAGTTTCTAACCATTAGAGATCGTTGGGATTGAATTGGAGCCGTTGGGGCTTTTATTTCCCGCAATAAATGTAGCTTTGGAGCTGACCGTATCGATACGTGGGTAGCCGTATCGGTACATGTTTTTCATAAACTAGCCGTTGAGCTCTTTCCAGCTTATGCGTATTGATACACTTAGGAGTGTATCGGTACGACCTGCAATTTAAAAGACCGTTGGGAAAATATCTATTGGGGGTTTTGGCCATTGGGGTTTTTGCCACGTAGGCATATTGAAATGCTAAGAGATGTATCAAAACGACCCCTCTCCATATCGATACGGGAAAGCCCTGTATCGGTACGGGTTTTGGCAGTTTCAAATAGACTGTAGCTGAAACCTTAAGACGTATCGAAACGGGGTATATTGTATCGATACAGTTGAGCTGAGAACTTAGGTTTGGCTACTTTAAAACATTTCAAAAAAACACTTCAAAACCTTTTGAAACCTTCTCAAACATATTTTCAAGTTGTTTGGACTTAAAATCATTTTTACAATATTTTCAATTTAGTCCAAAACAATTTTTCAATTCATTATATCAGAACAAATATCCTAACAATTTTGGTCCCTCGCATTACCTTCCGTTAGAAAATGCTAACATGGCCCGTTAGTTTTTCTTTTCTCCAAGGGTAAACTATATAAATGGTCACCAAACTTTAAAACGTTTTCATTTTGGTCACTAAAATTTTAAAACTTTCATTGAAGTCACCAAACTCTTGTTTTGCTTTAAAGCAACCTCGTTGGTTTAAGAAAAAACTCTTTCAATGTATAAAAAAATAAAATTAAGAAGTGGATTTTACCTTATGATTATCTATGAACAATATTTAAAGTTGTGTAAGATTGATGTATTTACCAACATAAAATATTTTTATATATATCATGTTCTTGAATATTGTCTCTAATGTCAACCCATTATCTTGATCTATTGATCACATTGTATGCAACCTCATCTTCAAGGTTAATAAGTACAAAGGAGATAAAAAAAACATTAAGGTTAATTATTGAATAAAAAAACATTAAGGTTAATTATTGACCAAGAGTATAATATTTTAGTTTACTTCTGAAAGTTGTATCCAAAAGTTGTACCACAAATTTTCTAGAATATGCAAGCAAAATTGATGCACCCTATGTTTAAGTTTAAACATTAATTTACTTTGCCATTAAAGACGGAGTTAGGATCAAATATTAGGAGGGAGAAGAGTATATTAAACCTTTAAATATAAAAATCAGGACAGACAAAAATCTTATTTGAATAGTATTTAAACTAATAAGGACCTAAAATATTATAATACCTAAAAGTGGGAGAGGCAACCCATACATCCCTTCGTCCTTGTTCGCCATCATGTTCGATGTTGTTTTGATAGATGTCTTTGTGTTAGGTAACTCCAATGAAAGTTTTAAAATTTCGGTGACTATTTATATAGTTTACCCTTGAAGAAAAGGAAAACTAACGGGCCACGTCAGCATTTTCTAATAGAAGGTAACGGGAGGGACTAAAATGAAAGCAAAATAAAAGTTGGATGACCCTAATAAAAATTTTAAAAGTTTGGTGACCAAATGAAAGCGCCTTAAAAATTCGGTGACTATTGATGTACTTTACCCCTAAATTTTTTTTGGTGTTATTTGACGCTCCATGATTAGGGTGGTTCCGCCCATGATAGGTGGCGGTGACAATTAAGGTTGTGTAGAAGAAATAATGGAAATGAGAGGTAGTTTTAGGGTGTGGCAGCTTAGGGTAAGACTAATTTAAGGCATTCTTCAACTTAAAATGTTATTCAGTTGGTAAAAATTCAAGTTTCAACTAAAAATGTTACATGATGTAGAATTCAATTTAAAATGTTGCTTAATTTGTAACAAATTTGGTTATAGCCTAAAATATTATCAACGACCTAATAATTTCGGTTATAATCTAAAATGTTACACAATTTGTAAGAATTCCAATTACAAACTTAAAATGTAATGGACAGCTTAATAATTATGGTTCCAACCTAAAATATTACTCAGTGTAACCTAAAATATTATCCTATCGGTAAAAATTTAGAATCCAACAAAAATCGATGTTTTTTAGCCGCACCCTAGTCTTACCCAAAATGAAGAGCGAAAACAGTGTATAATATTAATAATGAAATTGGCAAATGATACTGACTTTTAGCATGTGAGAATGTAAAGAACTTTTGAGAGTGTTTTTCAGAATTAGACCAATAATTGTCAACAACATTAAAGAGTAGACGGTTAAAAGTTCTCAATTGACATATTTTCTCCTTAAATTGTGAGTGCAATATCTATTAAAAGTAAATTTTCTCTTTCCCCTAAAATTGTTTAAAAAAACTTCAATGGAGCCGAGAACACTGTTATCAATTTGAATAATAATAATAATAGAAAATATAGGGATTAAATTATTCCTGGACGATCAAATATATAATTTCAGCATAATACAGGGACTAAAAGCCAGAATTAGACCTAAAAATTTCGCTCCGTACATTTCGTTAGGGGCTCGCCACTTGTTGATTTGTTATTGGCCGATGGAGCAACAACTATTACCGAATCATGTCACACCACCTGTACGTACATAGCACACATTTTACACCTTGGAGTGCAAGTTTTCATTTTTTTGTTCTCCTTATTTCTTCGCTTCACTCAGCAATTTCAATCCCTTTTTTCAATCAAATTTAGGGCTTCAAACTCTGATTCTAGTGTTTCTCTTATTTTGCTTATGCCTTTTTTTGTTCAAATTGTTAGCAGCTGAATTTACATTACTTTAGTTGAGTGATTTAATGGAGCCGCCTTCGCCGGTAACGCCAATAAATTACGGAAGCTCAAACGGTATTTCGTACATAATCACAGACGCGTAATTAATGATATTTAGGACATCTTGTTGAGGTTGTGAGTTTGAATACGTTTACAGCTAAATACTTTCGATTTAGGGGTTAAGGATTTTGGTTAGCTTAGATAATGTACAAAAAAACAATGATGTTCGCATTCATTTTCCTTTAAAATTATTTTGATGCTGCATTTTGATCGGTATACGTTGATCTTCGTCTGTTTTATTTGCTTTTGTGTTTTGCCTTTTCGCATTCCGTTAGCTTGAACATTATTGTTCTGTTTATTACTTTGCCTGGAAAGTCGCAACGCCATTTGATTTGTATTCGAACTGTATAAACAGATAAAATATAAAATTGAGAAGAAGAAGAAGAAGAAGAAGAAGAAGAGAGAGAGATTAATATTGACCTAATATTTAGTCTGTTTGGCTTTTGTTTGTATTTTGATAATATTGTTTCTCTTCTCTGTGATTGTTTACAGAGTCTTGTTCTAATAGTCATACAAGGAAGAAAATGTCGAGTGATTCAAAAGAATATGATAGCGTGTCAGCCTCTAGAAATCCTTTTGATGGAAGTGAAAAGAAGAAGCCTAAGGTCTCTCCGAATGTTACTGATTTTTCCGACCCATTTGCATTCGCTAATATGCTTGAAACCCATAATATTGGTGGCCGATACGGAAGTGTTACAAAAGAAATAGAATCCCTTTTTTCCAGGAATGCACTTTTGGTGAGCAAAATACTTGCTTTGCATCCTGGTCTTTCCAATGTGTCGGTAGATGTGAGAAAAAGGCAGAGGAAAGAGGCTTCAAAGGTGCCAAGTCGACAGCTTGCCCATTTGTCACGGAATATTTTCATCGACTTGGAGGATGACTCAATTGGAAGTGGTATCACATCAACAGCATCACATGTAGTGGTTTTGAATTCAGATGATGAAGACAACAAAAAACCGAGGCCTCTGTGCGCTTTTCAGGAAATTGTATTGAAGAAGCCATCTGAGGTGTTACTCTCCGAGGAGAAAATGGTATGTTCTTGTGCACACATTTATGTTTTGAGTTGTGTCTAAGGATACCATGAATATCAAATCTAAATACTTGTTACTCAGATCCGAGTGTAAGTGTTTGACATAGGTATTTGTATGCATCTTACACATGTATGGTCTGGTTTTTCTAAGTTTTGCTATATATTTGGTGGATCCTTGGAGATTATATCTTCATATTCAAGGGTCAAACGCGGATACTACATGAAAAATGAAGTTATAAAATCATTTTGATTTTTTTAAGAACCACCTTTTCGTTTGCATTGCATATTTCTTGGTTCAAAGTTATAAGCTATTATGTTTTGGTTCTTCTATGTATGATTTAGTTCAACCCACATTAACCCAACATGAAAGTGGGTGGAAAATGCATTATTCAAATAGTAGATGATCTTTCTGATTGTATGTGTGTTTGTGAGAATGAATTAGTAATTAAGTTTTTAGAGTCTTTGCATTTTTGACAAAATTGAAGTTGTGTCCCTTACTCGTTGAAATGGCATGGTTTGAGATGGAGCATAATGAAATGAAGCTTTGAGACCCTAAGCTTTAGAAAGTTGTGGATGCATGTCAAGGTGGAAGAGGCTAAACCTATCCATTTAAATATGTTATATATCGAGTAAACTTTTGTAACGAAAAATATATAATGAGAACCCATTGTTGAGGGAGGCCATAGGACCCCAATTGAGCCTGAAGAAATTTTTATTTTGTTCAGAGGAAATTATCCCCATAATCCAATCTTGACTAGATTGATGTGTTTCAGGTTGAGGAGTCTTTGAATAATAGAAGTTGCCTGAAGGAAATTGTTGGTCTAACTACTGAAATTGATCTCAAGACGAATGGAGACACCAATAATTCAAGGCCTTTACACCTTTTTCAGGAAGTTGTATTGAAGAAGCCATCTTGGGCATTACACTCCAAGGAGAAATCGGTATGTTCTTGTGCATATATTTATATTTTGAGTTGTGACCTTGAGGATTGAAATAGGGATATAAAAGTTGCTACGAACATTGATTTCCCATAACTATTTTTTGAAAAGTTGAATTTACATATATTAGTTTTATAGTTTTTAAGAAAGAAAACCTTTTAGTTTAGTTTGCATAGTTTCAAAGTTATAAGCCTTTATGTTTTAGTTCTTTTTTGTATAATAAAGATTTAATTCAACCCATATTCACCCAGCAAGAAAGTGGGGAAATACGGCATTCAAATATTTACATTAGCTCTTAGTCATCTTTAGTAAGCCTTTGCAAGTTTTAATTATTAGCCTTTGAGGACGCCCACGGAAACTAACGCTAATGCCCTTGAATAATTTTTAATTCATCTTCCCTATTGTATGTGTGTTGTGAGAGGGAGATTAAGTTCTTAGTCTTTTCAATTTTTACAAAAAGATGTTTTATTTTACCCATCCCTCGTTGATTCGCACGGTTTGAGATGGAGCAAAATGAAATTAGGGACTGATGTTTCTTCATCTGGTTCTGAATGTTAAAAGGGTCAAACAAGATGACACATAGCATAATTTTAACTTTAGAAAGTTGTGGATGCACATCAATGTCTAAGAGGTTAATTCTGTCCGTTTCATTATTATTTTGCTCAGAGGAAATTATCCGTGTAATCCTCTATTAAGTGATGCAAATATATGTTATTGTCTAATTCAGATATTTCTCTTAATCTATTTACTAGTTTCATTTCTTCTCAATTCTATTGGGGACATCTTCGATGTCACTGTTATTTTAATGATTGATGTGATCGATTTGTTTCAGGTTGAGGAATCCATGAGCAACAAAAATTGCCCGAAAGAAAATGTTCGTCTAACCAGTGAAATTGATCTCAAGAAGGATTCAGACAACAAAACTCTGAGGCCTCAGCACCCTTCTCAGGAAATTGTATTAAAGAAGCCATCTGAGGCATTACACACCAAGCTGAAAACGGTATGTTCTGTTGAACATAATTATATTTGAGTTGTGCTTCCGAGGATTGAAATAAGGATATAGAAGTCACTTGTTCGTCATGTTAAAAGGGTATGGTTTAGGATGGGGCAAGTTGAAATGATGCTTACGGACTAATGTTTCTTCGTCATTTGTGTTCTGCATGTTAAAAGGGTCAAGCATGGCACATGAGAAAAAATACTTCAGAAAGTTGTGGATGCATTGCACACCAAGGTCTAGGATGCTAAATATTTAAATATAATTTTATTTGGAGGAAGTTAACCAAACATCCACTACTAAGTGATGCAACTATATGTTATCATCTAAGTCAGATTTTTCTCTTAATTTATTTGCTAGTTTCATCTCAATCTTTTGGGGACATGTTCAATTACTCACATTTATGATTGACTATAGGTGTTTTGAGTATGTTTATAGAATACTTCTTCTTCAGTGCATTTTCAAGTATAATGATTATGGTCTTCAACTCTATGTGTATGTTTCATGTTTTTCATTTTATTTTATCCAATCTTAATTTGATTGGTGTAATTGAGTGTTTCAGGTTGAGGAGTCTAAGAGTAACAAAAGTAATCTGAAAGAAAATGTTAGTTTAACCAGTGAAATTGATCTTAAGAAGGATGAAGGTGTTTATGTTGGTGTTGAAGACGATGCTGATACTCAAAGTGAGAATGGAGATGATGGTTTAGGAGATATTTGGCAGGAGATGTCAATGGCATTAGAGATTTCCAAGGTATTTCTGACTCGTGGAAAGCTATTGGTGGATACCCGTTTCTTCTTTCTATTATATATTAATCATTAATTTGCTTTTGAAAAAGTGATGGAGGTGCCCATTTTGAAATGTTATGCTTCTATGTTTTGGGCTAACACTTGTGCGAACGTCCTGATGTAGTTATTTTGAACTTTTTTATTTCTTGAAATTATAGAGACAACTAAGCACTCGTGGTTTTGGTTTTTGTGTTTTGATCTGTTGTTAGCTTGGTCTCATTCAGATTGTGTTTAGATCCTTTCTTTACATTTAAGTTGATAGATGAGTGGAAAAAATTACTGAACAAAACATACAATAGCAAAGAGTTCATAACATGTAATTTTGCTAGATGGAATTAGTTCCTTATCTAACTCCGTTTGCGCTTGATATAACTTACTGGCATACGTAGTCATGAAAGATTGTTGTAGGATAAGAGTTCATAACACATAATTCATGCTTCTCACCTTCATGAAGAGTAAGAAACCTCTTTTTTACATATCAGAATCATTATAATGTTACAATTATTGAACTTTAGGTAATTAATTATCCCGTAGCAAGTATCTCCAATATTCATTATCACTTGTGATTTTTTTGTAGGATGGTTTTGAGGATCTTTCAAGTGAAAGGATGTCAGAAGATGAAGATTGTGACCATTCTTTTGTATTGAAGGATGATATCGGTTATGTGTGTCGCATTTGTGGAGTTATTGAGAGAGGAATTGAGACCATAATCGAGATCCAGTATAACAAGGTAAATCAATCTCATGATCATTCATTTCAATCTTATAGGCCTTATCAGCTCGGTTCCAGGCTGAAAATTTCATTGTCTGAGTTTATTTCTCTTTTTATTTATTCAGGTTAAAAAGAGTACACGTACTTATGCATCAGAAGGACGGAATGTCAAATATAGAGGGTCGACTGAAACTGTTGGAATTAAGTTGTCTGAAGGTGATTTAACAGTAACTGACATAGCTGCTCATCCAAGACATATGAAGCAAATGAAACCTCATCAATTAGAGGGCTTTAATTTTCTACTGAACAATTTGGTAACAGAGAACCCTGGGGGCTGCATCCTGGCCCATGCACCTGGATCTGGAAAGACGTTTATGATAATCAGCTTCATGCAAAGTTTCCTAGCCAAATATCCACATGCTAAACCACTAGTTATTCTTCCGAAAGGTATCTTGGCTACATGGAAAAAGGAGTTCCAAAGGTGGCAAGTAGATGATATTCAACTGCTTGATTTTTATTCTGTGAAAGCTGACAATAGGTCTCAGCAACTGGAGGTGTTGAAGCAGTGGGTTGAGAGCAAGAGTATCCTTTTTCTGGGGTACAAGCAGTTTGCTACCATAATTTGTGATGGTGGAACCGGCAAGATTCCTGTTTCTTGCCAGGAGATACTGCTCAAAGCACCTTCAATTCTAATTTTGGATGAAGGCCACACACCAAGGAACGAAAACACTGATGTGTTACAATCCCTTGCAAAAGTTCAAACACCTCGAAAAGTTGTACTTTCAGGAACTCTCTATCAAAACCATGTCAAAGAGGTATTCAACATATTGAACCTTGTTCGACCAAAGTTTCTTAGGTCAGACTCTTCAAAATTAGTAATGAGGCGGGTTATGAGCAAGGTGCAAATACCTGGAGGGAGGAAGCAGTTCAAAGCGGGAGCAGATGCAGCTTTTTATGATTCAGTGGAGCACACACTACAGAAGGATGAAAATTTTGAAAGGAAAGTCTCAGTCATACATGATCTACGTGAGATGACCAGCAAAGTTCTTCATTACTACAAAGGAGATTTTTTGGATGAGCTACCTGGACTTGTTGATTTCACTGTTGTACTTGGTCTTAGTCCCAGACAGATGGATGAAGTTCAGAAGTTAAAAAGGTACCGAAGGAGGTTCAAGATTTCATCTGTTGGTAGTGCTGTTTATTTACATCCAAAACTGGGTTCTTACTTTGACAAGTCTGACGCAACTGATGATAATATAGATGATAAGATGGATGACTTGTTAGACAAATTAGATATCAAAGAAGGAGCCAAAGCAAAATTCTTTGTTAATTTGTTAAATTTATGTGAATCAGCTGATGAGAAGCTCCTTGTTTTTAGTCAGTATCTCATCCCCTTGAAATTTTTAGAGCGATTATGTGTGAAAATCAAGGGTTGGCATCCAGGAACAGAGATTTTTTCAATCACTGGTGATTCAAGTAATGAACAACGGGAGTTGGCTACGGATCGCTTCAACAACTCTCCCGATGCTAGAGTTTTCTTTGGATCTATCAAGGCTTGTGGAGAGGGAATTTCTCTGGTGGGGGCATCACGAATTATAATATTGGATGTTCATTTGAATCCATCTGTGACCCGCCAAGCCATAGGCCGTGCATTTCGCCCTGGACAAAAGAAGAAAGTTTATTCATATAGATTGATTGCAGGTGATTCTCCTGAAGAGGAGGATCATGTTACTTGTTTCAAAAAGGAATTAATTGCAAAGATGTGGTTTGAGTGGAACAAGTACTGTGGTGACCGACTGTTTGACATGGAAACTGTTAATATGAATGAGTGCAATGATCTGTTCTTGGAAAGCCCATTGTTAAGAGAAGATATCAGGTCTCTGTACAAAAGGTTAGTTCAAATCAATTCTCATTTATTTTCTCTTGGTTCTTGCATTCCAACTTCTATTCTCCATGTTTTCAGGTAGATGCTGGGACCATGGCCAGGGGGCTACCATATACCCTAGTAATTTCTCACTTCTTTTGTAGTCATTCAGTCCTTGCATATATTTCCTTGTTTATACACTTCCTAAAACAGTGTAGGTAAGTTTCCTATGAAAGCAATATTAACTAATTCGATGCTTTAGAAATCACTTTTTGACAGTTCTAGGTGTCTTTTCCCCTTGGAGCTCAGGAGGATTTATAACCATCTGTTATGAACCCAGAAATCATTTGGTTTTCTAGTACAACTCAATTTAAATAGAATTTATGAATGTTTAAGATATAGAATTTATGAATGAAATTTCCGGTTTTCAGGTTTCATTGTGATATTTTCATGCAATTTCCTGTTTGACAGCATGCTTTTCTAGTACAACTCAGCTTAAACCAAATCTATTGATTAGAAATTAGTGTCCTTGATGGTCCTAAAAATATATGCCAAAAAATTGTATTCATTTTGGCTTATGGACACCAATCAGAAGTTAGAACTTTGCAGGCTATGTCATTGACAAATTGTAGATGAGATAGTGGCCCATTAAAGCATGCAGAGCACAACATTTAAAATCATCATGTCCACCTACCCCTATAGCAAACCAATTCCTACCTTTTTATTTCAAATCATTTTTTAATCCCTGAAGCTGCACTAATTGTACACATTCCCCCTTTCACCATATTAACAAAAATCATATATCTTTACAAATATGCAGAATCACCTATCAATTTCTGGATATATTACAACTATGTTTTTATAGTTTTGCATGTTCTGAATCTGTCTCTGCTTCTGCTGCTTCCGGTTCCGGTTCCGGTTCTTCCCCGTAATAAAATTTATGAAGATTAATGCAAGTTTAAATCAGCAGTCAGAGTACATTTCATGCTACAAAATCATGTAACAACTGAGAGGAAGTGTGCCCCTGTTGCTGGTTACCGGGGTTTATGCATTCGAAATCCGCTGTTTCGGCTCCTACCGTTGTTATAGGATTGTACATTTCATCCCCTCTCATTGCAATGAAATTTTGATGATGGCTTCCACCTGACATACTTATGCTACCATCCTCGTAACGCTGCAATCCCAAAGTGAGAAATACACCACTTCCACTGCCAAACCTTCCCAATTCCGAAACATTGTAAGCCGCGGCTGCCATGAACTGGTGAGTACCAACATCCAAGTGACCACTTGCATCGGGGATATTAGAGTCATCCATAGTAAGCCTCTGCTCCTCCCGTAGTTTATGTAGCACATACTCGGTTTCAGCTTCTCCACACGTGGCATTCAGGAAACCAGCTACAGGAGTTGATCGTAAGAAGTCTACATTATGAACATTGTCGGATTTGGATTCCATCAACTGTCCACTGCTACGTCTCTCTATCGCCAATGAACTCCCACTTTGTTGCAGATCTTCACCTATGTCTTTAGAGGTCATTGTATCGCCTTTTGTTGCTTTGACTGCATTATCAGACGAAGAATTGGAGTCCATTTCTGCATCAGCAAATTCTTCCTTGTACATCTCTTCAACCATAGGCTTCCATAGACGCACCCGAGCATTTATGAACCAATTAGAAACCTGGGCAGATGCAAATATATCATTAAGCATCAACATTGAGATAAATATATATATATATATATAGAAATGATGACATCATTTATCGGACGTGTCTAAGTAGATTACTGCACACACTGATACACAAACTTGCTAAAACGTGCTTCTACCATGTATCACTGCTTCCATTTCCGCCCCTAGTTTCAACGTTAACAGCACTTTCCCGGACAAGTTTCATATGAACACTTGCACCAAACAATTTTCTTCGTTTACATGTTAGTAAGATGAGTAGAGTTTGCAGATTACCTGACTTCTAGTCAAGCCTGTCTGTCTTGCTAGCTTGATCTTATCAGAATCCTTCGGGTAGCTGGAGGACAACCGAAATAGAAATAAGTATGACATCGAGAAATCAATAAGGTCGGAAGTATTGCGTCAAAGCTTACGGATGAAGAAAATGCTCAAATAGCCAAGCACGAAGTACAGAAACAGAGCTTTCGGGGAGCCCTCTCTGAGGCCTCCAAGCATGTTGTGGTGTCATACCAAGCTGCTGAAGAGCTCTCTGTTGCCTCAGCTGCTGATCCACATAACGTAGACGGGTAATCTTCATGTCTTTATTATTTTCCGAAGTATCCTGCTCCCCGAGACTTGTACGTGTTGCCTGAATCTGACCGTTAATTGCATCTCGCAAGCAGCGAAAGTGACGAGATATAGTCTGTAATGCAAGTGCAGTGTAAGGCTTAGCGGCTCCACATCCTGCTACCACATCAAATGATGATACGACAATCTGCATCTGATGATGATATTGTTTATACCTTCTATCAACCTGACGTAACAACCGTTCGACACTAGACGCAATCAGCAAAATAAACGCAATGAAACAGTAAAGATACATCTGAAAGAACAAAGTAGCACAAAGAAATCAAACGGAAAACAACAAAGTTCCACCTATACGAAGCTTCTTTTTGATTCCATAACGAAAAATATTCAACTAGGACTCTTGCTGCAAGAGTTCATACACGAAAACGTTCTCGGCAACAAATGGGGAAAATCTACAGTCATGTTATCTGAATCTTACCTCATCCAACATGGACAACAGCTTTGTTAACTTGCTTTGTAATTCTTGTCTTTCAGCATGTGAGAGCTCTTTTGTAGAGTTCATGGAGGGTTCTTGCTGGTTTGCAGGCACATTCTTCGATTCCCCATCATCTTCCTCGGAACTCTTCATCCGGTTTTCTTGTGAGTTTCGATTTTTCCCTCCATCAGGCTGCTTTAGAGCCTTTTGAACATTAACAACTTCATCAAGCAGTTGTTGTGCTGCCTTGAGATACTTGGAATTAGGAATAGTTCTTGCCATACTTGACATTCCATATGCAGACAATTCCCCTGTATTTGAATATTGATTACCACCTGAAAAACTCAAACCGGGATTCCGATAAGGGATTTGAATTCCAGAGGAGATTTGTGTACCAAGGCTCAAGGATAATCCTTGACCACTGTGAATGATGCCGGAGGTACCAGCCACAGGCTGCACAGCCAGCATTTCACTTCTACCATCCCTCCAAGCAGCAAAACCATGGTCCCCGACTTGCGAGCCACCGAGGTTAGACAAGATTCCTTGCTGCAGTGAAGCAGAAGCCGAAGCTTGCCCGGCCGGAATCTCGATGCAGCTGTTTTGCTGCTGAGAATTCCCAGCAAATGCATCAGAATAGGACCCGGAACTCATATACAACACCGTATTATTACCAGGAATAACCGATCCCTCTATATACGAACCGGGCATCGAATCACTTAAATAGATCATCGGAGCCGTATCTCTTTGATTATCGGAACCAGTGTAATAAGTAGCCATATCTCTCTCTGTCATGAAACTTTCCTTGCTCCCGTTCAAGTCAAATTACATAGTCACGAAATGAAAGACCAAAGAACCTAGAAAACCCCAAAAATCTGTAAATTCCCAACAAAAAAACCTTCTTATGTCCGATCATCTTGCCCGTACACAAAAGGGAAATACCTAAAAGAAGAAAAAAAGATCATATATACACGTGAACAGGAAAACAAAAGAAAAGAAAAATACCTGGAAACTTGTATGGGGAACAAAGAGTTCTGAAAAACACCACCGGATCCGATGAACAAAAACTCCTTAAGAAAACCAAACACTTGAAAAAAGAAGAATTGTTTGATGTTTTCGTTGCTCCAAATAAAAGGTAAATGATAAAAATAATAATTGAGAGCATATGAATGAATAATATTCTTTGTTTGTTTGCTCCTTTATTTACCAATCATATATTATCCAATCCATCATCTCCACTGAATCAAACCCCACGTGAGAGATTCACACATAACTTCAACTTCGAACCCTATGGCCCTATACACCATGATAGCTTCTCTTTTTCTCTCTCTAACACTGTAACTTTTTATCTCATTCCATAGACAAAACAATACCCAATTTTTTTTTTAAAAAAAATAGACTTTGTAGCTTTCAGAGTTCAGAAGTTGTAAACATTTGAATTTCTTAATATTTCATCTTCTTCTGGGTTTGGGTGTTGTTGAAGATAAGTTTGGTTAAGGAGTTCAATCTCTTAACTAACAGTTGGTGAACCTAAAAAACAAAAACCCTTCCCTTAAACCCTCCATCCCGTTCTTAATTCCAATCCCACTCTGCTATCAATCTCATCTTTCAGCATGGGAAGCTCTGATTTTTTTTTCTTTAGCTGCTGCTGCATTATCTATCCTATCCACCATGAAAACCATATTCTATTTCTCTCTCTCTCTCATTTTTTATATTTACTTTGGGTTAATTGCAAGATATATCCCAAATCATAGACTAGGTTTCATAATAGTCTCTAGATTTTAAAAATGTATGAATTAAGTCTCGGAATATCTATATTGCATCAATCAGGTTCTTCTATTGACCTAACCGTTAACTTAAATGTTAGAATCTATGATTTCTTCTATGTGTTTATATTGCATCAATCAGATTTTTCTATCAACTTAAACGTTAAATGTGTGTTTAAACACTGCAATGTAATTGTATAAAAAATAATTATAATTTTTTTAATTCTCTAGACATATTTAATAGTGCAAGTTCTGATGCTTCTTTTGACGGATTCCTATCTATCTTTGATGTATCATGTCCTGGTTTAACAAAGATATTTCAAAAAGATATTTCTAGTCCCTCTTATGTTCGTATGAGGAACACATAATGTACTAGCACTAGCCTCATCTTTCAAAATAAAATAGTTGTCCAAATATGCATATTAAAAATAAATATAATTATTCAATAATCAGAATGTATAAATAAGTTAAAAATAAATATCAAAATTAGACATGAAATCTTGTACATAGACTTTGATTTTGATTCAGATTCAATTATACACATTTTAAAAATAAATATATCCATTTATTTTTCACATTGAATAATGTATTTATTTGTGTACGCAATATATAAATGCAAAATGATGTTAGTTGATAGTTGCTTTAGTATTTTGCAAAAAAAAAATGTATATAATTATACCGGATCAAAATTTATGTATAATATTTTACTTTTTGGTGAAATTTTATGTATAGTTTTGATGTTTATAAAACACAGTCGAGTATGAAATTTCCGAACTTTCAAAATTTAAAAAAAGTTAAAATTCGTGTTATATATTCAATGTTCTTTTTTAGAGAAATATTTATTTCTTCAATGGCTTCCAAGTGTTGAAAATAAACATCAAACCCGATCTAAATTAATATTTAACATTTAAATTGATGGTTAAATTAATAAAATAATTTGATTAATACAATAATTTTTTTTGAACAGATTCTACTTGAGGAGAAAACTTTAGGGAAAAGAAATACTTTTGTTGGGTTTTGAACCCAAGACTTAAGAGGAGGGGATGTAGCAGTTGGACAGCTCTAACCAATTGACCACCAATGATTGCTCTATTATTTTAAACTTTCAATTAAAATATTCTAAAATTTAAATGTCAATTTAAAATTTTACGAGTGCTATTAACCTTTTTAGCTTTTTTACAACCAGATTTTGTACACCGGACTGTAAAACTTCTCTAATTATTGTGTAAATTATTTTTTTCATTTATATATATTTCAAATTTTAAATTTTATTAGTAGTGTGTATTATAGTTAAATAAAGGATTTAGTCTATGTGTTCTAATTTGATTGATTTCAGTTTTTGTACGTTTGAATTTTATTTAATCTTAACTCAATTAATACTAAAATAACATGATTAAATTATAGAAACTTAAAACGGTCTATGTGTAGAACACAAATTAAATTTACAACCTATACATAATACAAGAATTAATAACAAAAATTAATTTAACATATTTTTTTGATAATACAGGTAAATAGAACTAATTAGAGATTTTCTCGAAGTTTCATAGCAAATGACGAAGCCAAATCATATAAAGTTTCTCTAAATGATTTTCCACGGCTAACCGCCGCCAAAGCATCCGCTATCTTGTTGTATTCTCTTCGAACATGACATATTTATACTTCCCAATTTTGCTTCAACATATTATGAACAACATCCACAATAGCATTACCTTGTAAATCCGTTGATCGATGAAGAAGAATGTTAAGAGCAACCGTTGAGTCTGTTTCGAGGATTAGCTTTCGATATCCTAGACTTCAAGCATGTTTCAACGCATCATAAACTATCCATAATTTCGTCGTAATAACCGAACACTAACCTAGACTTCGAAAGAAGCCAAATAACCAGCACCTATTGTCATCTCAGATCAAACCCCCCACACAAAGCCTCATCACCATTAAGGGTAACTGCATCGTCAACATTGGCCTTCGCCCACCTATTCATCGGCTTACTCCACTTTAGAGCTCGGCTATTTAACATAATTAACACATATAGTGAGGACCAAAATTCAAAATTTTGAAAAATGATGACTAAAACTGGTAAAATGAAAACATATGAGCTAAATCCAAGATTTGCACATTGTGTAGGGACTAGCAGAAGAATTTGACATTTCCAAACGTGACAGGCGAGGCAGTAGGTACCCGTGTCACTGTACTTTGTCTTTTAACTAATGCTTGGTTTAGATTCTCTTATGGTTCTATACTTTCCTTAATTTATGCTTTTACCCCTTTATTCTTCCTTATTGCATCATTATGCTCATTAATTTATAAATATGCAAAATAGTCAAACAAATTCAAATTCTGGTTTATTTATATCCTTGTATGTTTATTAAGTAATCTATAAAAGCACGATTTTTGAGAAATTTTTAATCGATGAAAACATTCTTTATTGTCCGTTATACTACTAAATTGAATAAAACATAATATTACTGAATCATACAATAATTTAATTAGATAAAGTTATATGAAAATAGATTTATTATTTTAGATTAATTTTCAATTGAATTAATATTACAATTATATATCAATTAAAGTTGAAATTTAACACTATAAATAGATGCATTAGCATCGAGTACTAAAATTCTAACTTTTAAACGATAATATCATAACTAATATTTTACCCTTTTATAATTTTCAAGTCAACAACTAATGAAAAATGAATGATTTTTTAACGGATGGACCATTTTATTCTTTTCGAGATGTACAAGGATCAATTTACCTATTTTCCAATAGATGGACCAAAGTGCAATGTGGGATACAGTGCAACGACCCCAATAGTACTTTTACCGAAGTAGGTCCATTTCACAATTTAATGCAATTTATATAGCTAGGTATCGAGTTTGAGTCGTTAGCTTTTATTGTATTCAAAATTCATACGATAAGAAAAATTTAAATATGATTAAAGTATTCAATAAGTAAAAACCCAAAAAAAGTATTCAATAAGTAAACTCATATGAGAGAAGATTCCTGGACTTAAACTATTTAAATATGTAGGATTTATTATGATTTTGTTGTTGATTATGATATAGGCCATAATTATATTATTTTCAAACAAGATTACCAACCAATGGAAAAATATATATTATATTAGTATTAGGCTGTTCTTTGTCCTATAAAAGATTTGAATTTGTTTGAAGGATTTTGTGAAACATTATGTTATGAACCACTAGTAATTAAGAATTGGTCTGGTTAAGAGTTTGAACTCTGACGTTGTGAATGAAGAAAATTAGACTGAGTGGATCGTTCCTACAATAAACATTTTTAGTATCGAGTAGAAATCGCATGCCCTTTTCGGTGCCACTACTTATTCTCCATCATTAAAAAATATATTTAAGGTTTATGAGTAGGATTTAAGGTTAGGACATAAGGTTATGGTTTAGAGTATTGGACGTAGGGTGTAATTTTTAGGGCTTAGGGTTTGGGATTTAGAATTTAAAATTAGGTCTTATGATTTGATTCTTTTAATGTTTGGGCACAAAAAAGTACACAAAAAGGTAGAGAATTTTTGTCCCTCTAGTATTTATTTGAATTAACCAACTAATAAATCATATATAATAATTATAACTTATAAAAAATTACTTAAACTGTTTTTGTACCTGAGAAATGAACAATTGACAAATAATTAAATTAATGGATGCAAGAAAAGATTATCGAGATATTTTGTTCCTAGCAACTAATTAATTGGTTGGGAGGTTTTTAAAATAAAAAATCAAAATTAAGACAATTTTATATACTTTTGAAACTCCCAAACCAACACCCTAATTATCAAGGACGGTGTCAAGATTAAACTACGAGGGGACAAATTAATTAACTTTGAAATAAATAGAATTTTAAAAAGTAATTAAATCATAAAATTAGAAAAATTAAGGTTTAATTTCACTAATTTTAAAATTTGATGGTCTTAAAAAGTGATTGGACCAGAAAAAATGAGAGGTCATGTCTTAATTTCATTACTTTTAATTTAGAGGGTCTTAAAAAGAATAAACCAAAATATTTTGGAAGGGACAAAGACTTAATTGCAAAAATTTTAAAACTATCAATAGCCTAAAAGTAATTAACCATTAAAAGTTGGGGCAATTGCGTCCCTGCCAGTCATGCCGAATTTCATAAAATTTGAAGTTAAAAGTAATAAAATTGACTGACTAATTCATAAAACATTATTAGTTTTTGGTTTAACCATCAGAATCTGATGAAAAAGTTGTGTATTGGTTCTTGAAATGATATACAGAAGAATATCTATGTATATCTTTTCAATGAAAAAATTATAAAAAAATAGAATTTAAGGATTAACCAAATAGTTTTTCTTTTAAATATTTGTCAATTTTTTTATGATTTTAATATTTTATCCCGATAACTTATTTTGTTAGAACTAATATTTATTTCTTGAGTTAGAAATTCATTTTTCTTGTCTTTTATAATTCTAATTTTTTCTATTTGATTTTTGATTGTGTTTGTTCTCGTAGTCAGATTCTTTATTTTTTTCTGTTAATGAATAAGTTATCAGCTCCATAAATTGAATTTGAAGGGATGATTTGTGAATCGTCTTATTACTGATTTGCGAATCCTTTTTAGTTTCGCCCAATTCATATATTTCTCTCAACCCAAAAACAAAAGACAGAAACAAAGCCACTATATGTTTTGATTGACTAATTCAGATCAAGTTTTACAAAGATTCAATATGGCGCGACTTTCTCAACCTAAATTTCTGCATTCACAATGTCAAGATTCAAACATATGACTTTACTTAAAGGATCTAACACCTCATCCTGTTAGACCAATTGATTATTTTGTCAATGTCTACCAAATCCTTTACCAAGTCTACCAATGCCTTATCGACATAATCTTTTGATAAAAAAATATCAAATATCTTATTATGTTTTGTTAATATTGTTAGAAAAACTGCATATCATTTTTATAACTAACTCTTATAGTATATATTTATGGTAATTATTCAATATACTAGCGGTGGAAATTAAAAGTTTCTACAAAGATTTTAATTTTAGGGTTTAAGGATTTATTTTATAGTGTAGGGTTTAGGAGTTTAGGTTTATGGTTTAAAATTTAGGATAGTGGATAAAAGTCGTGATTTAGAATTAGAATTTAGGATTTGTAAGTTAAAACTTAAACCTTTGTCATATTATCCTAAAAATTAAACCCTAACGTCTAAACCCTAAATTCTAAATTATAATATTATCCCTAAACCCAGAGCCCCAAACCATACACCCTAAATTAAATATATAAACCATAAAACTAAAACACTAATAAAAACTTTTAGTTTCCACTGCTAATATATTGAATATGAATTCTTTATTTATTTATGAATTATATGACATCAAATTAACAACACCCACGTGTTTCATTATCGTCATCCTAGTTAAACACATTGTTTAATTTAGAAGGCAAACCAAAAAGGCAATAATTGTGGCTTGTAAACAAAGATGAACACACATACCGCAAAACTAAAACCAAACCAAAGCAAACCAAACCTTACATGGGATTGGGACATTTTGTGATTATGTTGTGGTTTTGATCCCTCTACCACGTACAAATTTCCAATCATGTCCCTGTATTTTTAAGTTGACCATGCCATTTGTCAACACAAATAGTTAAGGGTATTAATTATTCCGGTTAAAATGTTGGCCTGTATTTTTCTTAAAAATATCCTTCCAAGATTCAACTCATCATGCTAACATGTTTTTTTTTTATGTTGAAAAAAACTATACTAACATTTTAACTAAAATAATTTATTAATGTAAACTATGTTAACTAATTAATGATGCCGTAAAAGTAGAAGGACTGAATTGTACTAAATTAAAGTATAAGAGCTAAATCCACCATTTGATTATAAAAGGGATACAACTATAATTTCACCTTTTGTAAATAATGAAATTCGTTGAACGAAGCTCAACAAAGCAAAAAAGAAAAAGTTGTTCCTCACCATAAATCTTGTATTTTTTTTAAATCAATGATATATAACTTATTACGTAAGCAATTTAAATAGAATATTACAAAGATTTATAATAGAAGTGGTAATCGAAACCAATTCGCATCATTCATAACATTAAATTTTGAATTTTTAATCTTAATATTTTTATCATACTTTAAAATAGATACATAATTTTACGTTAGGAAAGTGTAAGCTTTTATATATAGTACAATTTTATAAAAATTTAAAATTTTAAAGAGTATGACATTGAATTTATTGATATAAAAAAAACAATATATAAGGATTTATAATTCTAAGGTGCGACTGCCCTCAACCATCTTGGCTAGATTTAATGTGACTGTTCTTATAGTTGCATGGGGATACGCGAAAAGATGTAAGGAAAAAAATCTAATGTTAATTAATGGAAAATACGATTAGTTGAAGAAAGTAAGCAAATTAGCCTTCGGTGGAATTTTTTTCTCTCTTTTCTTTTTCCCTTTTTATTTTCCCTAACCTAAAATTAGATACGAGCAAAATTCGATAACCAACAATTTGATTTAGTCGATTTTATTAAATTAATTGTTTATAATTTAAAATTTGATTAGATAATTAAATCATTAATGCATGAGTTATTAAATTTCATAATTGAATTCGATTATGTTAATTAATTTTACATTTTTATTCTTTTTGAACTGCTTATATATATATATATATAATAGGGTTGTGTTGGGTGCAAGTATGGATGTTAGTGGCACGGATTTTGCGGGCATTTGCCACCTTTCACATTCAATTGAGAAGGGATGATAAAATTTAGATTTACCGTGGGTGGCGGAGCAGCCGTGAATATGACTTTATACCCTCCCATCCCCACCCACCCCACTCCATCCCCACCTACCCTGCATCATCCCCACCCACCCCAATAGATTTTATAACATGTTATTATAAATATTAATAAAAATATTTTAAAAAATATAATTAGTTTGAGATTAATAATATCAAATATATAAAATATTTTAAAAATATTAGCTTGGATATAAGTCAAATTTTAGGTGATTCATATTGAGTTGTCTTAGGATAGTTATAAAAGGTTATATATATAATTGAGTTTGATTTGATCAATTAAATATATAAGTATTCTTAAAAATATCAGTTTATATCATAATCAAATTTAAGGTAATTCGTATTAACTTATCTTAAAATTTTATAAAAAGTTATATATATATGTGTGTGTGTGTATACAATTGCCAACCATCAAGAAGCAAGCAAATCAAAAAATTTACAATTTAAGTGAAACAAGTTTTGTCTTTTTATCATCAGATTTCACTGTATGTTATGTTGGGTCACGCTGGTACACCCCATAGCGCAGCGGAAAAACTATCCGATGATTACCACCAGAGATCCATGTACGAGGATCGAACTAGGGTGAATAAGGGTGAAGAATTACTTGTTTAAAATCTGGAATTCTGAATTTGGGGGAGATAGATATTCAATCACAATTCCACAATGTCGATTCTTAAGCCGCAACAATAACGCTCCAACCTCTATATAGTTCACCCAGTTGAAACGAGTATATAAAAACTCTCTAAACCATTTAGAAGGGAACGGGCATATAAAAGTACTCCAAACTATTTAGAGGGTTTTTCTCAAAAAGTATTAATGACTGCTAGATCTCTCATACCTTTATATAGCATTTGTAATCTTAATTCAACTCAGATTAGGATTTCAATATATATATTAAATACATATAATCCCGATTTAACTTTAATTAGGATTTTAATATATATTAAATATATAATCCCAATTCAACTTAATTAGGATTTCAATATATATATATTAAATATATAATCTCAATTCAACTTAATTAGGATTTCAATATATATAATCTCAATTCAACTTTAATTAGGATTTCAATATATATATATATATTAAATATATATAATCTCAATTCAACTTTAATTAGGATTTCAATATATATATTAAATATATATAATCTCAATTCAACTTTAATTAGGATTTCAATATATATCAAATATATATAATCTCAATTCAAATTAACTAGGATTTCAATATATATATTGATTTAAATCGAATTATATTATTTATATATTAAAAGAGTCATAATTACAACAATTATTTTTCTTTTAATATTTACCCAATAGTTAAATTATATATATCAAATATATATTAATTTAACTAAATCCATGTACAACAAATTTGTGCATATATAATTCATTTAATATATGATTATTTCAACTGTAGGTGTGACCCTGTAGGTTCATGTAACGTTAGTAGTAAATATTAGAACATTTTTAATATTACAAACAATAAGTGACATCTTGCAATATGTCATTGTCACCTAAGTTACAAGAAATCATGATTCGACATAACTTTTTCGTGATTAACTCTATTTATGCATTACATCCTTTTGTCCTTTATATCTAGATTAGACACAAGTCATGGAACAGTCACACTTGTATAGTCCATCTAATGTTTCTTGATATCTTGAGTAGACTATTATAAACGAATAACTATGATATCTCATATCAACTTATTCGAGCATGACCATGCATTTCTAGTCTCTCTCAATCAAGCGGCCTGTGATATTGCTCTTATTATGTAGGAGGGACAAATCCTATCTTGATCAACCATATTCCACTACATAGATTGTGACATATCCAATATCAGTCTTTGTAGTGTAGTCAGTTACGATACACGTTTGACCATATCAAAATATGTCACTCACGATGTTGAAATAATGATGATCTCAAGTCTGAGGATCATACATGTAGTTATCACTATGAGCAATGTTATGACTGTCACATAATAATCCAAGAAACATGCTTATAGCGGGCCAGTCCAGTGTGTCATTCTCTAAAGCATACTTATGTATTAATTTTGACATCTCTATGCCAATGACAACACTTTGTCATCAATCAACTACATATTATTCTTAATGCATTATTGTTGTCCATACTCATGATAATACTCGAATAAGGACATTTTAGAATAACCATATTATTCTAAGGACTTTATTATAATTCAGTTTATTTATGTACGCAGAATTGTAACTGAAAATAATAATAGCAATGCCTCTTTATGAATAAACAAGGTAAACCAAATGTCATTTACAAATCATCTTATGATTGGTCTTAGGGCATACTATAACAATCGCCCACTAGCACTAAGACCAATCACTCATTTATCTAATACCAAGTGACTTAGTGTGTCGATCATGCTTCTGCTGCGTCTGAGGCTTTGTCAGTGGATCGACAATGTTGTCATTTGTTGGTACCCTACATATTTCCACATCTTCTCGATCTATGATTTCTCGAATGAGATGGTAGCGCCTAAGTATGTGTTTGGACCATTAGTGAGATCTAGGTTCATTTTCTTGTGCGATGGCTCCGTTGTTATCACAACATAGATCTATAGCATTCAAAATGCTTGGCACAACCCCTAGTTCAAATATGAACTTCTTGATCCTAACACCCTCTTTTGTAGCATCGCATGCTATAATATACTCGGCTTCTGTTATAGAATCAGCTACTGTATCTTGCTTTGAACCTTTCTAGCTTATAGCGCCTCCATCAAGGCATAACACAAAACTCGATTGCGATCGTGAATCATCCTTATCGGTTTGAAAGCTGACATCAGTATAACCTTTTTATACTTAGCTCTTCCTCACCTCCATATATAAGGAATGTATCCTTAGTTCTTCTTAAGTACTTAAGGATGTTTTTAACTGCGATCTAGTGACCTTCACCGGGATCTACCTGGTATTGACTTGTTATACTTAAAGCGTATAATACATTTAGACGAGTACATAACATCATATACATGATAGATCCAATTGCTGAAACATGTGGAATCTTACTCATTTGCTCTATTTCTTAATATGTTGAAGGACACATTTCCTTCGAGAGTGAAATTTCATGTCTTATAGGTAAAAACCATTTTCTTTTGGATTCTTCCATACTAAATCTTTTAGTACTTCTTCTATGTATGTATTTTGACTCAGTCCTAGAAGTCATCTTGATCTATCTCTATAAATCTTGACTCCTAATATGTATGTTGCCTCACCCAAGTCTTTTATGGAAAAACATTTTCCTAACCAAGTTTTCACAAGCTGTAAGCTAGATATGTCATTTCCTATTATCAGTATGTCATCCACATATATTACCAAGAATATGACAGTACCCACACTAATTTTCTTCAAAACACATAACTCGTTTTCATTTTTGATAAAATCAAACTCTTTGATTGCATCGTTAAAACAAAGATTCCAACTTCGAGAAGGTTGATTCAATCCATTAATAGACCTTTGTAGCTTGCATATTTTTTTCCATCTTTTGGATCGACAAAACCTTCAGGTTGTGTCATGTACACATCCTCATCTAGTTTTCTATTAAAGAAAGCGGTTTTATCATCCATTTGCCATACCACATAATCATAAAATACAACTATCGCAAGTAAGATCCGTATGGATTTAAACATAGTAACAAGTGAAAAGGTTTCATCATAGTGTATACCATGAATTTGACCAAAAACTCTTAGCGTCTAATCACACTTTTTATGTTTGTACATTACCATCCATGTCGGTTTTCTTTTTGAAAACCCATTTGCACCCTATGGACTTAACCCCTAGAGGTGGGTCTACCAAGGTCCAAACTTGGTTTTCTAACATGGAATCTATCTCGAATTTTATGGCCTCTAGCCATTTCTCAGAGTCTGGGCCCGTCACTGCTTTTTGATAAGTCCTAGGCTCATATTGATCTATGAAGATAACATCATCATGCAATGTGACAAGAAATTCATATTTCTTAGGTGTATTGCATTCTCTCAAAGATCTTCGCAGTGGTTGTGTTTCCAAAACTGTTGAATGTTCCTTAACAACTTGTGGAACTTGTTGTTGTTCAATCTCGTGTTCAATGATATGTGGTTGATCTCGAATTTTATTGAGTTCAATATTTCTCCAACTTCCTTTTCTGAAAAAAAATTATCTTTCTAGGAAGATTCATGTTTGAGCAACAAACACTTTGTTCTCTGTAGGATTGTAGAAATAATATCATTTAGTCTCTTTAAGATAACCCACAAAATTACATTTATGAGATTTGGGTTTGAGCTTTGTAGACATCTTATGTTTAACATAAGTTTCGCATCCCTAAATTTTCATAAAAGACATACTAGGACGTTCCCAATCCATATCTTATATGATGTCTTTTGAACTGATTTAGATTGAACACGATTTAGTGTGAAAGCATATATTTTTAGCGTGTGTCCCCAAAAAGAAACTAGAAGATTAGCGTGACTCATCATTGATCGAACCATGTCTAACACTGTTCGATTTCTTCTTTTCAGGAACTTCATTCCATTGTGGAGTACTAGGAGGTGTGAGACAATCCCACATTCCTTAAAAAGATCACCAAACTCCAAGCTTAAGTATTCTCCTCTTCGATCTGATCGAAGAGCCTTAATGCTTTTCCTTAGTTGTTTTTATACTTCATTTTTAAATTCCTTGAACTTTTCAAGGGCTTCAGATTTATGATACATTAGGTAAATGTACCCATATCTATTGAAGTCATCTGTGAAAATAATAAAGTATTGAAAACTTTTTTCTGGCTTGTGTATTCATTGGTCCACATACATCACTATGTATTAATCCCAACAAATCACTTGCTCGCTTACTTTTACCATTAAAAAGAGTTTTGGTCATCTTTCCCAATAAGTAAGGCTTGCGTACATCAAGTTGTTCGAAAACAAATAAATCCAAAAAAAAAATTTTTATGAAGTTTTGAAATACGTTTTTCACTTATGTGACCCAAGTGACAATGCCAAAGATGAGTTTGATTAGAGTCATTTGTTTTGATATTTTCGTATTTATGTTGCAAATGGAATTTTCTTGATTCAAAATATAGGGGCCATTTATTAATTGTGTCACACCATAAAAAATACTATCAAGATAAAAGAACAACAATTATTCTTAATAATTATCTCAAAACCATTATTGTCTAAACAAGAAATTGAAATGATGTTTTTTTAGTCAAACTAGACACAAAATAATAATCCTATAAACATAAATTAAGTCCACTAGACAACGATAAATTATATGTTCCTATAACTAATGCAACAACTCTTGCTCCATTAACAAACCATATGTCCACCTCTTCCTTTCTTAGATTTCTACTCTTTTGTAGTCCTTATACAAATGTACAAATATGAGAACCACAACCGGTATCCAATACCCAAGAGGTAGGTGTTGATAAATTAATATCAATAACATAAATATTCGACGCGGACGCTCCGCTTTCATTTGCCTTCTTGACTTTTCAAGATAAATGGGTCACTTCCTTTTACAATGACATGTCTTATTACTAATGGAAACATTTTTCCTTCCAGTGACTAATCAAGGTAGTTTACGTCATTCAGCTTGTCCTTCTCAAGGACCGATCGCAATGATAACAAATTTGTATAATAAGTCTACAACAATAAAATATGTTTTATAGGTACCTATTTATGATGTTTATAAAGTAATAACATTCTCGCTATTAAAAACCCTTAAAATAAAAAAACTTGCTAAAAGTATTTCTAGTAGGTAAAGATCCATATTTCATTTCATTCTAAGTTAGCTTTGGCTTTACTCCTAGAATTCAATTATTTAGGTAAGCAACACTTGCTAATTACATTTCATGTAATTCCTATATTTAATGAACAACTATTTGTCCAAAACAAAAGTTCATATGGTCTAATAGAAAGAACAATTATGAACAGTGCACCAGGTAGGTAACTTATGAAAAGAGATGTGGTGTACTGGGCACGCTTAAATACCAAGTCTTTCAAAGAAAAAATCCTAGACATGCACTTTCGTATTGTTTTTCAATCACCAAAGTTCTTGAACAATCATTAGTCTTTAGGTTTCTAATCTTATTAGAACAACCTAGTTTAACTAATATTACTACCACTGAATATCACTTGCTTATTCTTCGCCTTTAACCAAAATAGATCTAAGTATTTTGCTTTGGCAAAGCCTACATAGTACTGATTGAGGTTTTAACGAGGGCTAATATTGGATGACTAATTTTAATTAAATACAGAGGGCTATTGTGAATATTATCTCACCATTTAACATTTGATCTTATCAATTAACTAACATGCATCTCATACATTCATTTTATCATATACATGAAAAGCAGTAAATATAAATGCAATAGTTATAACCCATATCCTAAGGTGGCCTGTCCCAAGCCAATGAGAGAACCAAATTATTCTAAGGATAAAAACACTTCTCAAGCATCTTTCTTATGGCTCACATTTTTGTTCCTTTGGTTCATGCTTCTTCGTATAGATTAGAATTTTAGAAACTTGTTTTACATACGAAGGAGTAAGATGAGAAGAAAATTACAATAGAAGTAGAGAAAGACACGACACGCTATAAAACCTTATAAATAAAACTAAATGGGCTATTGGGCTATAACCATGCATTCCAAACATCGTGCATAAACAAACATAGTAACAACGAGGTTTGTAATTGAGGTCTTTCTAGATTGTTCCTATGCAGGGGTCAAGCCCCTTGCGGGGTTTCGGCGGGCTTGTAGCTGCTGGTGGGATTACCTCTGCTCGGTCAGTGGCAGGGATTTTTTTAAGACCAGCATCTTAATTGCTGTGTAAAAACCTCACGATTTGATAACTTTTATCAATATTATCGCGTTTTTTTTTCAGGATTTTAAAATCTACGAGGTTTTTACTAGAACCACTCTTGTTACTTCCCCGCAAAAAATCTATAAACTGACCATTAGTCTAATATATAACTATAACCCACGTATGTTAACACTTAACATCTAAAACCTTAAAACTCTATATTGAATATGTTAACAATTAACATATAATATTTCAAACCCTATCGACAAAGATCCTGATGATTAACTCTTAATCATCAATCTTAGGAATATCTTTTAATTGGATTAACAGATTAACCGTGATTGAATATATTTGCTCGTACAAATATCATATATTCTCTAAATAAATCAAAAAATAACATGTATCTCATACAATTACATCACCCAAGTAATTAAAACCCAAATCCATATCGTACAAGTGGCTCTCATACCACTATTGGGTCACGCCGGTACACCCCATGGTGCAGCGGAAAAATTATCTGACGATTACCACCAGAGATCCATGTACGAGGAAAGAATCGAGGTGAATAAGGGTAAATAATTACCTGTTTAAAATATGGAATTCTAAGTTTGGAGGAGATAGATATTCAATCACAATTCCATGATGTCGATTCTTAAGCCGCAACAATAACGCTCCGACCTCTACGTAGTTCACCCAGTTGAAACGAGTATATAAAAACTCTTTAAACCATTTAGAAGGAAACGAGCATATAAAAACTCTCTAAACTATTTAGAGGGTTTTTCCTCAAAAGCATCAATGACTGCTAGATCTCTCATGCCTTATATAGCATTTGTAATCCTAATTCAACTCATATTAGGATTTCAATAATATATTAAATATATATAATCTCAATTTAACTTTAATTAGGATTTTAATATATATATATTAAATATATATATAATCCCAATTCAACTTAATTAGGATTTCAATATATATATATATATATTAAATATATAATCTATATTCAACTTAATTAGGATTTCAATATATATATTAAATATATATAACCCCAATTCAACTTTAATCAGGATTTTAATATATATTAAATATATATAATCCTAATTCAACTTTAATTAGGATTTCAATATATATATCAAATATATATAATCTCAATTCAACTTAACTAGGATTTCAATATATATATATATTGATTTAAATCGAATTATATTATTTATATATTAAAAGAGTCATAATTATAATAATTATTTTTCTTTTAATATTTACACAATAGTTAAATTATATATATCAAATATATATTAATTTAACTAAATCCGTGTACAACAAATTTGTACATATATAATTCGTTTAATATATGCTCATTTCAGTTGTAGGTGTGACCTTGTAGTTTCATGTAACGTTAGTAGTAAATATTAGAACATTTCTAATATTATAAACAATGAGTGACATCTAGTAATATGTCATTGTCACCTAAGTTACAAGAAATCATGATTCGACATAACCTTTTCGTGATTAACTCTATTTATATATTACATCATTTTGTCATTTATATCTAGATTAGACACAAGTCATAGAACATTCACACTTGTATAGTTCATCTAATATTTCTTGATATCTTGAGTAGACTATTATAAACGAATAACTATGATATCTCATATAAACTTATTCGAGCATGGCCATGCATTTCTAGTCTCACTCAATCAAGTGGCCTACGATATTATTCCTATTATGTAGGAGGGACAAATCCTATCTTGATCAACCATATTCCACCACATAGATTATGACATATCCAATATTATTCTTTATAGTGTAGTTAGTTACGACACACGTTTGACCGTATCAAAATATGTCACTCACGATGTTGAAATAATGATGATCTCAAGTTTGAGGATCATACATGTAGTTATCACTATGAGCAATGTTATGACTGTCACATAATAATCCAAAAAACATACTCATAGCGGGTCAATCCAGTGTGTTGTTCTCTAACACATACTTATGTATTAAGTTTGACATCTCCATGTCAATGACAACACTTTGACATCAATCAACTACATATTGGTCTTAATGCATTATTGTTGTCCATGCTCACAATAATACTCAACTAAGGACATTTTAGAATAACCATATTATTCTAAGGACTTTATTATATTTCAGCTTATTTATGCAAGCAGAATTGTAATTGAAAATAATAATGGCAATGCCTCTTTATGAATAAACAAGGTAAAACAAATGTCATTTACAATCATCATATGATTGGTCTTTGGGCATACTCTAACAGTTACTTTCTACTTCTTTTAATTTTAAAATTTTAGCATTGCATGTTATTTAGATTTTGTAGGTGTTTGTTCTTATTTTCTAAAGCTTTTTTATTTTATTTTTAGTTCTTTCTATATTGTTTATTTTTTTACGACAATTGAAATATTATTTGATATGTTAATTGTGTTGTTTTTCAATCTTTTAAAATAGAATTTAGTATTTTTAGTCCAAACTTTTGAGTTGTACAAACTATTATGGCTTCACAAATATTCTAGGTAAATGGCCGGTGTAGATGGTAATGCTCTCACTCCCTCAAAAGCATCAACTTTAAAGAATTGAACTCCGATTCCATTGGATGATGACAAAAGCCCTCTAGACAATGCTTCAAATGATCCTTTTATTCTACCTTTAACTAGTAGACATACATCATCAGTTTGGACCAATTTCACAAGAAAGAGAGTCGGTAATGCCATAAAAGCCGAGTGCAATCATTGTTCCAAGATTCTTGCTAGCGAAAAAAGAGCTGGAACAACCGATTTGGAAGAACATATAAAAAATTATCCAAAAATAGTATGTCAAGATATACGACAAACTAGATTGTTTGGCGTAAAGGCTAATCGTACCGACAAAAGTGACACATTGACCTTGACACCATATGAGTTACACTAAGAGGATGGGAGAAGAGACTTGGAAGAGATGATTATTTTGCATGAGTAACCTATTAGCATGGTTGAGCATTGTGGTTTTAGAAAGTATTCTAAAATACTTCAACCGGGGTTCAAAGTACCAAGCCGTAATACAACTAAAAAAGACATCATGCACATATATGTTTATGAAAAAGAGAATATTAGTGCTTTGTTGGAAAAAGCGAAGAGTCGAATTGCCTTAACTACGGACATGTAGAGCGCCAATAACCAAAGAAAAGGCTATATGGCTGTCGCTACACATTTTATTGATAATGTTTGGATACTACAAGCTGAATCATAAGGTATTACATTCTTTTCAAATCTTCTGAGGATATATCTTTTTTAATTGATTAGTAACCTTTTCTTTATTGTATATGACATGTTTTGTTATGTCCCAGCCCTTCATACTGTTGAGGTGCTTGCTGACACTTTGAAGAAATGCATTCAGTCTTGAAATCTTGATCTTAGATTGTCTGCTATTATTATGGATAATTGTACAACTAATGATGCAATGATGGTTATTTTGCGTGAAGAGTTTCCTTACGATTTCCTTTTTTTGCATGATCAATTTTTCATATGTGTTGTTGTGCTTATATATTAAATCTAATTGTTTAAGATGGATTAAGTGCTATTCTAGCTAACGGTGTCCAAAAAATCAGGAACAGTGTTGTGTTTTGGACTGTTTCTGATAAAAAAATTCAAAAATTTGAGCAAGTAGCTAAACAATTAGTTCCTGAATAAAAAAAATTATCACTTGATTGCAAGACTTGGTGGAATTTTACTTTTGAAATGCTTGCAATTGCTATAAAGTATAGGTCAGTGTTTGTTGTTTTGAGTGGCCGAGATAATCTTTATAAGAATCCACCAATTTGAAGATTGGGAAAAAGTAGAGAAAATATGTGAAAATTGAAAGTATTTAGAACTACCACCCTTGATTTCTCAGCTTCAAGATTTCCCACTGCCAATATTTACTTTCTCAAAATTTGTACTCTTAGACTTGCTATATCTCGTTGGCTTTCGTCTCCTTATAATTATATAAGGAAAATTGCACAAGTAATGCTAGACAAATACAACAAGTACTGAAATAATGTTAATAGTCTAATGGGTGTAGCAACAATACTTGATCCAAGATACAAAATGACGCCTAGTGATACTGGTCATGTTGGAGGAGATATGTATACTTAAGAATCAATACTTTTCTTCGTCAGTTGGTAGATGAATACGAGTCTAAAAACAGTGGGATCCAAGCTACTAGTTCTCAAGCGCCTAGTGATACTGGTCACATTGAAGGAGATACGTATATGCAAGAATTTGCACAATTTATGGAGCAAGATAAAAGTCACAGTTATGAAAATCATATTTGGAGAAATATTTGGAAGCTTCTAATGTACCACTTTGTGATGATTTTGATATCCTCACCAGGTGAAAGACTAATGAAAGCACATATCCCATTCTTCAACAAATAGCTAGGGACATTTTAAGCATTCATGTTTGTACAGTCCCTTCAGAATATGCTTTTAGCACTAGTGGCCAAGTACTTGATCATTATCACAGTCGACTTCAACCGAAAACTGTTGAGGCTTTAATGTGTACTCAAAATTAGATTTGGGCTGATATTAAAGGTACTTATTATTTTTATTTTAAATTTATTTATAAAGTAATAACATATATTTTTATATTAAACTTATTTGTTAAATAGAAGTGCAAGTTACCTATAAGGAAGTTTACATATGCAGGTTCAGGTGACGTTCAAAAAATATCACGCTCACAATTGATAGAATAATTAGAAGATAAATGTGATATTGAAGCCACCAAGTTACATGAGTGACATGTATCGATTGATATTTAATTTTTTTCCATTTAAAGACATTTATGATGTACTTGAGACATTTTTTTTTATTTGAAATTTTGTAAGTACTTTGTTTTTTAAATTTTTTAAATTCGTATTAAACTTATATTTTAATTTACCAATTAAAAGTTTCAAAAATTTATTATGATTATTTGTTAAATTGTGATAGTTGAAATAGTGTCAGATGTGGTGGGAGTCTAAATAACATATATTTCTTATTTTTTTCATAACAAATTTGGTATAAATTTATTTAATTAATACTTATAAATATATTATATGAAGTGGATCATAAGACGCACATAAAATGAATTAGGTAGATCTAAGAACCACGTGGGTGGTGGGGATGGTTTTAACCTTGCGGGTCGCGAGACATAAATAATTTTAAATTTTATATTCGTAAAGGATTGTAAGACAAAAATAAAAATAAATTTTTTTGACAAAAATAAGTGCGGAAAGAACTCGCTAAATTGCCCTCCCTAGGTGCAAGGAGGAAAAGGAGAATTGCGTTGGGATTCTCGAAAAGAGCATAGGGAAAATCTAATGTTAAATAAATGAAAAGATATGATTGGCCGGAGAAAGTAACAGTTTCTTTGCTTGGATTCTCAATATTCGGTTTAATAGTAACGTGAAGAGATATACGGATATTAATCGAGTTTTATTTATTATTATTATTATTATTATTTATTATTATTATTATTATTATTGTAATATTTAGAAATATGCGAGTTTTAACGTGTTTAAATATGTAGTATTTAAGTTTTTTTTTTTACATATGAATTGACAGAATTATACATTTAAATATATTTAAAATTTATATTGGCCATGTTTGGTAAATAACGGTTTGAACTAAAATTAGAGGTTTGAGCTAATATTAGAGGTTTGACCGGTCAAATCCGTTAATTTGGATGTTTGGTGAATAACAGATTGGAATAGCGAATTGAGGTAAAGCCTCTAATTTTAAAAAAGTTGTTAATAGAAGCTTTTTAAAATTAAATGTTTGATATAATTCTAAATTAATTAGACAATCTTTTTGTTATTCAACTAATCCAAAATCATGTATGATTATAAAAACATCATACTACGAATTTTTAAAAGAATTACCAACTGACAATTCTAATCAAATTCACACACACATATATATTATTTTAAAGTAAATACATATATAACTTTATTTAAAATTTAAACGGCATGTATTTTAGGTGGATTCTTGGTCTACATTTTATTTTGATTTAAATCTTATTATATATGTATTATATTTATATTTAGGATAAAATACATGTCACTAAATTTTTAGAGCACTTTTAATTTGGTCACCAACTTTTAAAATTTTTATTGGGGTCACCTAACTTTTATTTCGCTTTTATTTTGGTCTCTTCCCGTTACTTTCTGTTAGAAAATGATGATGTAGCCCGTTAATTTTTATTTTCTTCAATAAAATAATATACTTTGAGTCTCATATTTAGTTGATTAAACCATTCCACGTCAACCTTCTCTTTTTCTTCTCCAAATTCCACCAATAACGGTCCTCCATGGATTTGGAACATCTACAAGTATCAACTTTGTTTCTCTAGTTTTATCTGAATTTAAACATAGAAGAAAACAAATAATCCAATAACAATTTAAACCCAAATTCCAAATGCATGCAGCAACAAATCCCAACTCTTTTTTAAGCCATATTTATACTAAACTTCAAATTCTTCAACTTTTAAACTTCAAACTTGAACACCTACCAGAGTGCATTTGCATTTTAACTTCCATACATTATAAATGTAGAAACAACAAAGGTAGAAAACCCTAAAGCTAAATTAGAACCCATCAAACTTGATCAATCATATATTGGAGCAGTATCACCACCCCACCCAAAGATGAAAATTTAGTTTAGATTCACTCTTTTTGCTTTTTTGTTGGAAAAGCTAGTTTTATCCGGAACACCTGAGCAATAATTTAATGCAAGGACTAACAACGCTTGGTTGCTAAGCATTATCAAAAAGCATTTGCTCATTTTGATTATATTTAAAGGTAAATTATTTTATCACTTTAATAGCAGCTTCCATATCAACTAACAATCGAACAAGTAGACGCCATAACCACAATCAAACAAGTAACAAACCAAATGACTAGAACTAATCATTTGCAAACAAATTTAGAAAAACTGAAGTTAATTTCCATATTGATTAACAGAGTACAATACCTCTTCTTTCATTGAGTTTTAAGCTTCACCAACTGTTCTTCAAGCTCTTTATCATGAGTTTGCATCCTGGAACTCTTTGCGATCTCATCCTTGAGATTTCTAATCTCCAATATCAGAGAAGTTTTGTTTTCCATTTCTTTTTTCAATTGCTCTTCAAGTTGTAATATTACATATTGAAGTTCCTTCTTTGTCACCAAACTTTTTAATTTCCAGTAAAAAAATAGAATTTTAAAAAGAAAAAGAAGAAGAGAAGGGTCGTATGATTTAATCAGCTGAAGGTGGGACTCAAAATATCTTCTTTTATTGAAGAAAATAAAAAATAACGGCCACATCATCATTTTCTAATGGAAGATAACAGAAGGGACTAAAATAAAAAAGAAAGAAAATTTGGGCGATCCTAATAAAAGTTTCAAAAGTTAGATGACCAAAATAAAAGCGCCCTAAAAGTCCGGTGACCATTAATGTACTTTACCTTATATTTTTTCCCATGTAGAAACGGATATACTCTGATTATTAGTCTCGTTGTCAATGTACTTTACAAATTTGATTATAATTATGGATATTAAAATGAAAACGTTAAAAATAATAACTATCAGTTTCTTTTCTTTTTTGAAAGTATAACTATCAGTTTCAAATAAAAACAATAATAACTATAAAATTTACCATATTTAATTTGAAGTTACAAGTACGATATATAGCTGCAATTACAAATAATTTGAATAAATATTAAAATGAAAATGGTTAAAGAATAATAACTGTAAATATAATATTTTTAATATATTACTGTGATTACAAGATAATATCTGTTCAGTTTTTTTAGCCCTTTAATAATGCGCACAGACCGTGCACTCATTGTGCTCGAACTTGGACCACCTAGATGAAATACATCATCCTTTACTACTGAGACTACTCCACGTGTTCGTAAATATAACATTTTTTGAAGTTGAAAATATAATATATGGTTACATGATTTAAAAATTAATATTTACAAAGTATAATTAAAATATATCGAGAGTCAAATGTGAAGGCAAAGGTGGGGCTCGCACTGTTACGACCCTCAAAAAAATATTAAATATACTCTGCTTATCGCATTATTTGTGGATCATCTAATAATATTGATCTATTTTAGTATAACTTTTGAATAACTACAACTCTTTAATTAATGTAGATAAGATGTGAAGATTTAACTTAAAAAAATAAGATAAATATTTTTTATTAGATAAGACTATAAATGAATTAACCAGCCAAGTCTATTTAATAAATTTCCCTCTATTGTTATAATTTCATTTATAGCCGCTTCAAATTTCAAGTTATAAATCTAAAGTAATGGCAGAATTTCCTTTTGTCCCCCAAAATGATAAAAATCAGTTTAGTCCTATTAAAAACTATCGATGAATATTTGATACATTGTTAGTATAATTTTTTTATACAAGCATGCTTATTTTTAAGTTAAAATTTAAAATCTAAAATTTTAATCATAAATCCCTAAAACTCTAACCAAGAGCTAAAACCCTATATTCTAAACACTATAACATAAACTCGTAACCTACAAACCCTAAACCCAAATAACATTGTTTGTAACAACTTTATTTTCCACCACTAATGTTAGGACAATAATCCAAAATTCATATCATTATAAACTCAAAACAACGATAAAATTGTATTTTAATCATTTTAAAATTTTATAAATTGACTCTCATCTAGGGGTGACAATCAGGTGGAGAATAATCGAAAATAGTAGGAATCCGAATCAACGGGTATAGAGAATAACTGAAATCTTTACCTACATGGATAGGGACGGGGAAGTTTTTATAACCGAAGCTCAAATGGGGATGGGGATGAGGACTACTATATCCGAACCATGGGGTAATCGAACTGTACTCGTATAAATCATCGTGAGGATCCCCGAAAAATATTCGCACAGATCCCGATATTTTACAAAGTTTGATGGCCACAAGGGTAATTTACCTATTTTTCATCAAAAATCTATTCTCAGCTGAGTATGGTCGGTTGTAGTAAGTTTGAAAATTCTTCGTAAACTCTATAAAAATAATTAGAATGTTGTTTATTCATTGTTGTAAACGTGATTTAGTCTAGTTTTGTTTAAAATACACAATGATCAATTTCTATATGTATTCTAAATGATGTGAATATTTAAATGTTGAAAGGTCATAAAAATGTGGCAATGACTTTGAAAAATAACCAAAAATTCTACAAGATAAATTAGGAAGTGAGTATTATATTTCTATAATCATACAAAAGTCTAGATTCGTTTAAAACAAACGGTTCTTGATTTCGAGTTATATATTAGGAATTATTAATTTTTGAGTGAGCAAATGTCAAAAGAAAAGACAACAAACTGTTTCTAAAAACAACAATAACAATAAAATCGGAAATTCACCATAAATCGTACGAGTAAAATTAGAAGAGGTAATTTATATGGTTGAAAAAATTATCGAATCTAGTTCCTTTTAAAACAAACACATCATGATGTGGAACTATATATTATTAGTCACATATTTTCTTTTAAAGCTAGTGCAGACTGCCATGTTTCAACGATTAATATTTAAGTCATGTTTTATAGTTTTGAAATGATTTGTTTGTTGTTTGGTAAAAGTAAATTTATCTTTTATGTTTGTAATTTTGGATATTTAATGTTGGATATGTGTTTTAATGTATTTAGTTATGTTTATTTTTTTGGAAATGAGGATTAACCGAAAATCGCGGGATCTGTAAGGGATGAGTATATGGACGAAAAAAATTCCCGAAAGGTTTAATGAGGATTCCCCGAAACCGTACCCACAAGTGTTGAGAACAGAGTGAAAAATACAAAACCGTCTCTGATCCGCCCCGTTGCCACCCCTACTCTCGTCCTGGTCTAAACAAATTCATATAAAATTTAAATTATAATAAAATCAATTGATAACTTATATACGGAGGGAGTCAAACGTGAATTTTTATGACCACGATATTTATTTGTTCATTTATATATAAAATTAAAATTAGATTCAATTACATTATATAAAAATCAATTAATTTAACATTGATTTATGATCATTGTACAAATAAAATAGATGAATGAGATGAAACATCCCTCTGTCTTTTCTCTTAAAATTTTCCTATTTTTCAACTTTTAGTCTCCTATAAAATGAGTTATATTAATATATATACATATATATATATAATATGCTGACGTGATTCAATTCACAATTTTTTTAACAAATGCAAACTAAAACTTATTTAGTTTAATTTAGTTTGGATAGGATAATCATCCATGACGACTGAGGGAGTAGGGTGGGCCTCACAATAGACCCAAAGTCGCAGTTATTGAATTTTGAGGCCCTGTATCACATATATATATTTACTGCTACTAAAATTTTCGGTTAAGAATTTGACATATATTTCTAATATTTTATTTAGAAAATATCTTTGTTTTGCCAATATTTTTAGTAAAAATCTGATTTAAGTTTTTTTAATTAATTGTATTCAATTTATTGGTCGATTAAAATGGATTGAATTTGTATAAGTCAATTATGAAGTGACATTTCTAATTTAATTTGTTCTATATACAATATTAATACTTAAATTTCTAATCTTACTTGAAAAGACAATATTATATTTAAAGATAGAGCTAAGCATCAAAGTTATGAGAGCAAAGCATAGTTTAAAATAATAAAATGAGAGAGAATTAAAATAAATTATAGTTAAGGGTTTAAATTAAAATTGAGAGAGATAAGCCGCCTATATATCTCCGTCTCTTGATTATATTTTAAAAAAATTATCTAATTAGAGAAAATAAGAATGGCCGGGTGGTAGAACTTTTTCACCTACTTCTTTCTTTCTCATAGTTCTTGGGTTCTAAACCCTACATGAGTACTTTCCTCCCATTTCTCTTTCAAGTCCTAAGATTAGCTTTTTCACCTACTTCTTTCTTTCTCATAGTTCTTGGGTTCTTGGGTTCTAAACCGTACATGAGTACTTCCCTTCCACTTCTCTTTTAAGTCTTAAGATTAATTCTTAGCAAGAACAGTCATTCGTTGCTAAAAAAAATTATCTAATTAAAATGAGTACATGTCAAATTCTTAACTTTGCTCGTAGGGGTATAGAATTATACTGAAATTTTGAATCTCGATCTTTCATCCTTAGGGTTTCAATAAGTGATTTATTTGAATAGATTATCTATAATCTCTCAATTATTATAGTCTTAAATGATAGTTTTTATTTTTTACTTTCAATAAAAATAAAATTGAGGTATTGTCCAAAACCGAACTCAAATCTAATGTTACCCAGAACTTCACCCTAACACAATTTGATTGACCTCTTAAATCTTAATGATAGTTGTATGACGTAATTTAGTCGAACTCCGAGTACTTATTTTAATACATTAATGTAATTACATGTTAATATTTGTTAATTTTTTTAATTTTTTGACAAAACGTACATATAAATACTTAGACCCAAATTTTTTAAGACGAACTTTATCTTTTTTTCACTAAGGTTAAAACTCCAATGCTTTAGTTACATCGTAAATACATTTTAAAAGATCAATCCACTGGACCGAGTTTTAAAAAAAGCACGGCGGATCCAAAATAGGCCCATTAATATATGGATCAAAACGTATTTCGAGCCTTAAATTCGTGTAGCGACCCAATCTTTTCCATTTTCGACCCGACCAGCAGCCAAACCATTCATCAATGGGGAAAAACAAGAGACCCGAGAGAAGACCCGAATCCGAGCACTCACCTTCCACCGTCTTCGTCACGAACTTGCCTTACTCTTTTACCAACTCTCAGGTATTCCCTTCTGGAAATTTATCTCCCCAACCATATCTTAATAATACTCTTGTTCAGTTGTTTGCATATGTAGAAATTTCTGGTAGTAAAAGAGATATTATATATTTTGTCCAGCTTGAAGAAACATTTAGCGATGTTGGTCCAATCAGGCGTTGCTTCATGGTTACGAAAAAGGTTATGATTTTATTTTAATTTTCATTATGATTTTAATAGTTGGTTCAGAAGCATACTGATATGTTCTTTATATTGTTCATAGGGTCAACTGTGCATCGTGGTTTCGCTTTTGTTCAATTGTAAGTTAATTGCGGTTCATTTTTATCAAATTTTGGGTGTTGTTTTTGAACTTTAGAGCTTAGGGTTTGGCTGAATCTTCATGCTTCGTTTGGAGTTTAAATTTCTTGTTTACTTTTTTTCTGTGTGTTTGCACCCCTTTTTGGCAGTGCTGTTGCCGAAGATGCCAACCATGCTATTGAGTTGAAGAATGGTTCTTCGGTTGGAGGTCGGAAAATTGGAGTTAAACATGCAATGCACCGTGCTTCGTTGGAGCAACGACGGTCAAAGGCAACCCAAGGTTTGGTTATTTCAGAATAATTGTGGAATTGTATGCATATGCTATCTGAATTCTAATTTCTGGTTGCCTCAGATGATGCGGCGAAGTCAACAAATGACAGTGATGGTCTTACCTCAACTGTAAAAGAGCATGGTTCAGGCCAGCCGTTACTAGGTTACTAAAAACTCTTGACTTATTCAGCTATAGTAATTTGTTGTCAATTCTCGTTATTGACTTGTTTTGTTGTTGGTGTTTTGAATGCATTATAGAGGAACCTGTGCAACCTAGAAAGCCAGCAACACTTTGTTCTGATCTAGCTGATAAAAAGAATTGCTCAGAGAAGCAGAGGTACTAAATTTGCTCGCTAATTTTGTAAAATTGGAATCAGATATGGACTTCAAAACATTGTCATGTAGTTCTTCAAAGTCAATTTTGTATTAAATTTCACTCTTGAAATGAATCTTTAGAATGCTTCACGTTCTTTTTCCTGATAATGTTAAAACATGCTTCTTTTTATCTTCATCTTTTTACGCCTGTTTAGTTTAATTTAGGGTTTTTTTTGGCTAAATGCACATTTGTTTATACTTGAGAATAGGGATGTCAATGGGACGGGTTTTGCAGGGATTTGCCCCACTTCGCATTCAATTGGGCAAGGATGGTTATAAATTTTGCGGGTTGTGGGGCGGGGATGAAGATAAAAATTAGATTCATCGCGGGTGGTGTGGAAGGCGTGAATATATCTTTGTACCCGCCCCATCCCCACCCGCCCTAACAAATATTATAAAATGTTATTAAAAATACAATACCGATTTGGATCATAGTCAAATTTAAAATAATTTATATTGACTTTTTCTTAGGATAATAGTGAAAAATTCAATATATATATATAATTGAGTTTGAAATTAATCATATCAAATTTATAAATAATTTTTAATATATTAATTTGAATCAGAGTTAAATTTAAGATAATTTATATGGACTTATCTTGAAATATTTATGAATTTATATATATATATATATAACATTTATTATGTTTACTGGTTTATTTTTTATTGTTGTCTGTCGTTATGCCTTCTTTTTAGGTTTTTTCTTCTCTTCAGTACTCATCATATATATGTTATTTTTCTACTTTTTTAATTTTATTTTTCTAATATTGTATGTTATTTAGATTCTATCGATATTTGTTCTATATTTTTTAAGGTTGTTTTTAATTGTTATGTTTTTTTAGTTCTTTATGTAATGTTTATTTGCTAAGCAATTGAAATATTATTTTACATGTTGTTTGTGTTATTTTCGATTCTTTACAATAGAATTTAATATCTTTTTAGTCCAAACTTTTTTGTTGTACAATTTTAATTTCTTATATTATTATTTTTTAAAAATTATGATAATTAGAATAATTTCACTATGTGGTAGGAGTTCGAATGACGGGTATTTTATAATTTTTTATAACAAATTTGATTTATATTTTTAGTTATAAAAATATTATATGAAATGGTTACGGGGCGGGTAAAAGGGGATTAAATGGGTCTCAGGACCCATGTGGGTAATGAGGCGGGAATAGAGATAAAAATTCTTGACGCGATGAATGTGGGAAGAGTACCCTTCGCACCCTCTCCGCCCAATTGACATCCCTATTTGAGAATCATGATGTTCACTCTCTGACACATCAAGGCATGGCTTCTCTTTTCTTCTCTCCATGTTATGAAGGGTTGCTAGGACTGTTATATTTGGTGGTTTTCATAACTTTGAGATGGCTGAAGATGTTCACCGACGTGCAAAGGAGATTGGCACTATCTGTGCTGTAACTTATCCTCTTCCAAAAGAAGAGCTTGAACAACATGGTAAGAAAAAAGGTGTTCTTTGCTGCAATTTAATCAAATTATTCTTTTTACCCCATACGAGACCCGAAATAGTGAAAGCTCAGAAATAGAGAAATGTTATATTCGAAGAGAGCCTTGGATAATTTGATAGGGAACTGGAAATTTTCCTACTTTCTACATTGTTACTTGACACTTTACAGTATATTCTTTAGGGACATATTACTAGTTGAATGGTTTATAACAGAAGCAGGCTGGTTGTAACTTCTGTTGTACTACACGCTTGTCATTTGCATGTGTATAGACCATTGCTGTAATGCCTCTGTGCATACTTTATGTCCATTCTTCAAAAATCTATAATATTGCATTATTATGGTGCTTCCAAATTTGTCAATAGTGTACTCTGTTCAAAGTTACGACATATGGTTTCTGGATTGAAATTGATTGGTAATGCAAGTCTTTATTTGAGGATTACTTTAATTGTTGCGGAATAATTGCAAGCCATAAAATTAAAAATTTACTAGGTCTTGTACAAGATGGATGCAAAATGGATGCTTCAGCTGTGCTTTTCACTAGTGTCAAATTGGCTCATACTGCTGTGGCAATGTTACACCAAAAAGAGATACATGGAGGCATTGTTTGGGCACGACAGCTGGGTGGTGAGGTAATGCAACTATAACAAAGCTGTATGCTTTTATTTAGTTATATAAGAATGATTGATTGATGAAATTATTTATGTTTGGTTATTTTTGAGTTCATATGTTTTACTATTTGTATCTGAGATCTAATTATTTCTTTCTGGTAATTGTGATCCAGGGCTCTAAGACTCAAAAGTGGAAGCTAATTATCAGAAGTCTTCCTTTCAAGGTTGCTTGATGCTAATAGTGTATTATGATTATCCCTATAATTTATTTTGCAGCTTGCAACCCGAAGTCCTTAACTTCTAAAGTAGTTTATATACATTGCTGCAGGCTAAATTAAATGAGATAAAGGATATGTTTTCAGCAGCGGGGTTTGTCTGGGATGTATTTATTCCACAAAATTCTGAAACAGGGTATCTTTTCTTCATAGAAAATCATTTAAAATTTTCAATTATATTTTGTATTTTTTTTCATATTCACGTGATGGTTTCCCCTCTTTTTCCAGGTTATCCAAGGGTTTTGCTTTTGTCAAATTCTCTTCTAAACAGGATGCAGAAAATGTACTGCTTCTGGTTTATCCTTTTGTCCTAGATGTGAAGCTTTAGAGATTTTTTTCTGACACCTTTTTTAATTTATTTTTCATTTTAAGGCCATTCAAAAGTTCAATGGGAAATCTTTTTGTAAAAGACCTATAGCTGTCGATTGGGCTGTTCCGAAGAAACTTTACAATACCGATGCTAATGCTGCTGTTGCTTCAGATGATGGTTTGTGTCTTTAACTAAATTTCCTACTCATCAAAGATGTTTATTATCTTGTTTCATCTGAGCGGTTGGCTGTTTCACCCAGAGCTGAATGAGTGGCCTTAACCTTATGGATAAATCATCCATATCAATTATCAAATAAAGAAGCTATTTCTTAAGTTTATTGTGGGGAAGATAATCAGATGTGATTAGAGCTTTCTTGAGAAGTAAAGTAGGGTCTTAACTATTTTAGGAAGTTATTTGCATACTAGCAATAAGTTTCTTCTGCCATTCATGCATGCTTTTATTACAGTTTCTTATTCAGGTATGGTATTAGTCTGTTTTTGTATCACATGCAAGCACGCTCACACGCAAGCACAACATACACATTACACAGTTGCGATATTTTATATATTTATGTGTTATGCCTTTGTTCCGTGGTAATTCATGTGTTGTATTTCATCTCTTCTTATTGCTATGGCTTTACAGGGCATATGAGTAAAAGAGACGAAGACAGTGATAATGACAGTAGTAGCATCGATATGGAAGATGAAGGTGGGGATAATGATAGTGATGATGGTATTGCTTCAAATGACTCGAATACGTCAGAGATGGAAAGGACACCAATGGCAGTGGATTTTGATAAGGAAGTAGACATTGCAAGAAAAGTGCTGAATAACTTGGTGACATCTTCTTCTAAAGATTCTTTTCCTCTCCAAGATGATGCTGTTCTGCCCAACGGGGAAGACAAGATGAATGTAGATGAAACCATTAATGTGCAAGATAAATTACCTGTTGAATCTGCAATAGAGTCGGTGATTAAACCTGAAAAATCTGGTAAAGAGAAAGAAACTGACAACGAAGGTGAATTGGAGAGAACAGTTTTCATAAGCAACCTTCCATTTGACATTGACAAAAAAGAAGTGAAAGAAAGGTTTTCTGCATTTGGGGAAGTGCAGTCCTTCATTCCAGTCCTCCATCCAGTTACCAAGTATCGACTCTAAATAGTTTGAAATGTTTTACTTTCTTGCTTCTTTAAAGTAGTAAATACTTATTGTTCTTTTGCTCCCCTGGCAGGCGACCAAGAGGAACTGGTTTTCTTAAGTTTAAAACAATAGATGCTGCTGTTGCAGCAGTTTCAGCTGCAAATGCTGCATCTGGCTTGGGTATTTTTCTCAAAGGTAGGCAGCTCAAAGTGTTGAAGGCTTTGGATCGGAAATCAGCACATAATAAAGAATTAGAGAAGGCCAAAGCTGAGGAACATGACCAGCGTAACCTTTACTTGGCAAAGGTTGCTTTACTTGACAATTAATTGAATTTCCATTAATTTAATGCGTTTGTAGTGTAGTTTTGACATTCTCATTTTTATGACTTGGTAGGAAGGACTTATAGTTGAGGGGACTCCAGCTGCTCAAGATGTTTCAGCCAGTGATATGGAAAAACGCAAATCGTAAGGGTTTCTTTTATTTGTTTCCACTGATATTATAAGTTTGATACTGACACAAATTTCTTTTACCTATCTGCTGCACAATGCAAATGGGTGCTATCATCTTGACTGCTTAGTGGTTAAAAAATCTTTGGTTTGACCAGGAATGATTTAAAAGGGTAGTAAAAATAAATAGCAGTAAGGATAAAGTCAGGTTGATGTTTTCTGAATGTTTCACGTTTAATATTTTTATATGAAAAAGAATGTCCAAGTATGTTAAAAAAATCCTTGACTTAGCTTTAACTTTTGAAAGCAACTTGATAATAATAGTTCTTGATGGTCCTGCTGATTCTCTTGTGAAATTTTACTTTCCCATTCTCTAAAGCGTTCTGTATGCCCTGCAGGCTGCATGAAAAAAAGATGACCAAGCTTCAATCTCCGAATTTCCATGTTTCAAGGACAAGACTTGTTATATATAATTTGCCAAAGTCCATGTCTGAAAACGATTTGAAACAACTTTGTATTGATGCAGTTACCTCACGAGCTACAAAGCAAAAACCTGTAATACGACAGGTTAGATAAAGTTGTTAATCTGTTCCTATAGTGTTTGTTTTTGTTTAATTCTTTACTGTAGTTTTCTGCATATATACAGAGTACTATTTTTAGTCTTAAATCGGATATTACTTGTGCTGTGAGCAGATTAAGTTCTTGAAAACTGTGAAGAAGGGAAAGATTGTTGTTAAAAATCAGTCACGTGGGGTTGCCTTTGTTGAGTTTACAGAACATCAGCACGCACTTGTGGCCCTGAGGGTTCTTAACAATAATCCAGGTAATGCCCCTCTTGTTGTATTATCTAATTTATAGGATGGTTGTAATTTAAATGCTGTATTTGTCATGCCTTTTTCGAAATATTCTAACGGGAAAAAAGTTGCTCATCTGTATGATCTTTTTTCTATTTATAATGTAAACTTGACGTCGTTTGCAGAAACTTTTGATCCTGAGCATCGTCCAATAGTGGAGTTTGCTGTTGATAATGTGCAGACATTGAAGCTGAGGAAAGCAAAGTTACTAGTTCAGCAGCAAGATGCTGCTGACAATTTGAACAATGCACAGCAAAATGTAAAATCACATCCATTTGAAGAACGCCCTAACAAATCCAGAAAACGGAAATCTAGAGACGAGGAAAGGACAGCAAAACATTCAGAGTTGAAAAAGGCTGAGATGGAAAACACAGTTGCCACTGGAGAAGGCCAAGCTAGTAAGAAGCCAAAGCAGAAACCGACTGGTGAAAAGACAGCCATCTTTGAAAGAAAATTTGGAAAGCTCCAATCAGAAGTTGAAAGGGTCAAATCATAAACCCAAGGACCGCAAAGCCGGCCGACAACTTGCTGTTGGAAGTTCTGAAAAGGTTGAAAATCGTACCCGCAAATTAAAGTTGAAAGAGGTGGAAGCAGTTCCACAGTCAAAGGAGAGGACGCAACAAGAAAAGGCAAAGCGGGAGGACGGGGAGACAAATTCGAAAAGAAAAAGGCCAAGAAGGAATAAAGATCCATCAGAGAGAGATGTGGTAGACAAACTCGATATGCTAATCGAACAATACAGATCAAAGTTTTCACAGCCAAAATCAACACCCGAGGCCGAAAAACAAGGTTCTAAGAAGCTTAGAAGGTGGTTTCAAGCTTAATCCCATTAGCAGGTTATAACAAGTTTTGTAGCACATATTATCATAACCATCTCTTAGAAACAAAACGAGAATATTGGTATCCAAGTTTTGTACAATGTTAACAAACTTGTGCACGTTGTAACATTATACAGGTAGCAGTTTCATGATATTCTGTTGAATATTCTCTATTGAGTTGTTTGTTCTGGGAACTGGTTTTCTCTTGAAATATATTCTGGAAAAAGTTTGGATTTGGATCACTATTCGTATCAAATTATTAGCTTATGAAAATAGGCAGCTGGGCCTTCTAACCTCTGATTATTAGCTCTGAATTCGGGGTAGGTCTACGGTGTGGCACTAACCGAAAATGTTTCAAAACGCAAAATTGACTATGTTATACTTTTTGATAACATTTTAGGTTGATGTCTTGCGACAATATCGATAATTAGAGACAATTTCGATACTTGCAAAAACTTAAAATATTATCAGAAGCGATAAGTATCGATACTCTCAGCTAAGTTTTGATACTTAATCACTAACCTAAAATATTATCAGAAAGTGTAACATTTTCAGTTCTGTGTTCCGTGTCTTGTAATATTTTCTGTTGGTGCCGCACAAGCCCCTGAATTTGAACACTCTGCAATGCATGCCGAATAAAGAATGACGAAAGAAAATCTTAATCAAACAAACTCATCCCTTATGCCACATACATAGTACGGGTGTTTATAAAAACCTGAACCGGTGTACTGTACCGAAAAACTGAAAAAACCGAACTAAATAGTAGGTAACCAACCGGTAAAAAATAGTTGAAATAGTACGGTAACTGGACCGGTAAAATTAGCGGTTATACGAGACGGGAACAATTTCAATTTTTCGCTAAACGATTAACCGAAAAAACTGATAGGAAATTTTAAAATTATTTTTATATTAATATTAAATTATTGATTATTACTAATATATGTGTAATTATCATAGTTAAACTATATTTTATAATCATATTAAATTATTAGTAATAATTAAACGTGTATTGTACGTCTATTCGAACTTGCATCTATTCTAGTATTGAGATATAGTGGGATATGTGTTGCATCCTTTTGTTTTTGTTGAGTTTTCCAATGTGGTTGCAAGCAGTTTGTGTTAATGGGTATTTAACTACCCACTTGGAGTCGTCACTGGCCACTTGGATAAGGTAGGTCGGACATCACAAATCCAGAGATTCATTTGAAAGGGTTCAGGAGTTGGTTACGCGTGGGGAAGGATTAACACCCCATAATGCTCAAAAATTGGTATCAAAATATTTGTTGCTCTTAATCGAAGGAAATTGTTGAAATTTAAATTAAATTTAATTAAGTGATCTTAATTAAAAATTTACTTTGATTGAACGGGCTTTATCAAATTGGTGACTTCAAATTAATTGGACATTTAACTAATAAGATTGACAATAGATCAAACCATAAATTAAACCGACGTCAAGTAAGCCTGACTGCCGTGTTAATTTATGGTTCGACTTTTGTACGCCACCTTTATACATGGTGCAACCATTTAAGTATGATGTGATGATTTGTCAATTTTTTATTATTATTTACCTCAGGACGGTAAAGATTAATTCAAATATTTGGTCAACATCTTTTAAGCTCGGACTGTTACGACAAAAATATCAGAATTAATAAATACCTCATTTTTATGGTTTAGGTTAATTAATTCAAAATAAATGGGTCACATGAATGACAATTAAAGAAGAGTGTCAAATAAAACCTTAAAATTAAACATACAAAGGCTCACTAAAGCCCTAACCTAGAAGGCCAAAATTATGGAAATTTAATTAAAGATCTAATTATTAACTAAATGAATCTAATATTAACCCTTAAAAACTATAAAACCCTAACAAATTATGAATTATCTCATAATATGATAATTAATTCGATAAGTTTTAAACTAATATTCTAATAAGCCAAATATACTATTTAAAACAGATCAAGTTAATTAATCATAGTTTTGGTTTAAATGTCAATCTAATTTTCATATTAATTTTATCTTGAAAGTAATTAAGAAGTGTCCAATTAGTTTAATGAATTTAACATTTATCCCAATAAGCCAAGGGTAAATATAAATTCACTAAATTAATTTGAACCCTAGGTCTAATTACGGTTCTAAAACAACTTAAATCAATCTAATTAATTTAAAGATCGTGCCCCTATGAGACGAGAACACAATTTTAAACTAATTAAATTAATTTGCCTAATTCTAACCTAAGATTAACTTAACAAGCCCAAAGCCCACCTAAACTAAAGCAAACCCTAAGCCCAAAAATACAAGAAGGCCCAAACTACCTAAACTTAGCCTGTACTAAAAAACCATATATAAAATATACATATATATTATAAGGGTAAAACTTTGATACACAAGCTGTGTAAAATTAATTTTACACAAGCCTGTGTATTTACATTATAAAAACCCAAATCCTAAATTCCTAACCCTAAACCTTAAACCCATACACTAAATTCTAAACACTAACCTTGAATTCTAAACCCTACAACCTAAACCCCTAAACCTTAAACCCTAAACTAAAACCCTAACCCCTAAAACTAAAAGGCATGTGTAAACTAAAGTTTACACGACATGTGTATCAAAGTTTTTTCCATATTATAACTATATAAAATATACATTATATAAATTTAAAACTATAATATATATATTAGAAAAACTATGTATTATACACATTCTAAAAAAATATATTATATATATGATAAAAACTTATACTATATATACATTGTAAAAAAATATATAAAACTATATATTATATTATAAGGAAACTATATATTATATTATAGAAAAGGTTATATGCCATATGTTATAGAAATTATATATTATGAAAACTATTTTTAAGTACCATAAAAAACTATATATTATGGAAAATCATGTGGTATATATATATGTTATAAAAACTAAGGGTTATAAAAATATACACTATGTATTATAAAAACTTTGTAGCATAACAAAAAGTACTATAAAACATATGTTATATGCGTTTAAAGAAACTATAGATTATAAAAAAACATATTATATATGGATTATACATATATTATATCACATGTCACATAAATCAAACACAAATCTAAAAATCTACCACATTAAATTAAGATTAACAACAAAATAAAAACTGGAAAATAAAATGCATGAGACAAGGGGCCTAAGACACTGGAATTTGGACCAAATTGAAAAGAAACTAAAACAGGGGACCAAAATTTTAAGAAAAAATAGTTTTGGACACAAAGGGACGAAACTACAAAGCCTCTAAAAACCAGAGGGACCCAAGGCGTAATTACAAAAGACCAAAGCCTTCTCGGGTGCGATTAACCCACGCGAAAGGACTAAAGATATGATTTAGAAAGACGGAAACCCTGCGGGCATGATTATCGCCGGGCGGAAGGACCAAAGACGTAATTACACCACTTTTAAAACATTTAAACAAATAAAAGGAGAAACTTCGGCCATTCTTGCCTCTTTTGGTTAAAAGCTGGCCTTTCGAGCTCTCAAAACTCTTATCGACCTCTGAAACGGGGATGAACGCCGCCATGGTGTTCATCCCCAAACCTAAAAACCACATTGTTTCCCAAAATCCGGTGACCGGCCGCCACGAGCCACCGCTCCGGCCGCTGCTGGTCGGCGCCGAAAACCTAAAAAAACTCATATTTTAACCCCATTTTCTTTCCGAGCCCAAATCTAAACCTCGATATTTCTAAAACATGATGGAACCCCCTCTTTTGAGTAGAAATTCGATCCCTTCTTCCTCATTTTGAAAACTGAGAAAACAAACCTCCATTTGGGTTATCTCTCCTACCGACTCACCATGCATAGCCTTGAAGATGACAGAAGGTTTATCGCAGGAGGAGAAGAGCAACTGCTGTGAGAAAGACTAAACATTCGAAGGTAAATAGATTCAAAAACACTAATCTTGTATATACTATGATGCTTTGAAAATGAAAATGGAAGAAGAAGTACACTTAAAAAAATGTGAGGTTTTTTGCTTCTCTGTGCTCTAATCCTTTTTGAAAATTCAAATCGTTACAATGGTTTTAGGGCTTTCATTATATACCCTAATTTTACATGTATTTAGAAAATAAGAAATGAAAACCTAATAATCCTATTGGTTACCTCCTGTCAATTTTGTTGCATTTCTAAAATTCCCTAATTTTGCTGTTGTGTATCGTCCTTTCTAACATTTTTCTCCCTTGTTTATTATGCTGCTGTGGTCATTTCTGAGGGGAGGAGACCAAAGAAATTTCTGGTGTGGCTGTCGATATGACGAGATGGTGCAGATGTGGTGCTCGACCAGTGGCTCTCCTTGCCAGTGTGGAGGTACGGCGATGGCGCGGATCGTGCGTGGACGCGGCTTGGGATATGAGGAGACGGGCGGTGTTGCGTACGCGTGAGTGGGAAAGACGACGAGCCGCGCGTGCGGTGCATATGGGAGCTAAAGGGTTGGCGCGTGCGGTTCACGTAGGGCTGGGAAACCCAAACACCTTTTCTCCTTTTAATTTGGGTCGTTATATCATGGTGTGATCTAACGGCTCAGATGCGGCTGCCCCTTGATAGAGAAAAAGAGATCAGATTAGGATATTATGGTTTAATCTTGGGCTAAACGGGCCCTATGTATATGATATATATTTTGTAAATGGGCTTGATGTTTGTAAATGGACTGACTTTTAATAAAAGATGGGCTTTATTTAATTGATGTGTATATATGGGCTGATGCATATGTTTTTTAGTTATTTATATAAAATGTATGGGCTTGTAAACATATATATGATCCTTTTAATATATGTGTTTTTATTTTTATAGCTTTTGTTTTGGGCTTTCATATTAACTTATGATAATGAAGATAATAATAATGATGATAGCAACGAACCAATAATAATAACAAATATAAAGCAACAAATAACCAATGAATTCTTGGACAAAAAAAGTGATTACAGCTGCCCCTCTTTGCTTATCCTTGTATAACAAGAATAATGCAAAGACCATAAGCACTAATTTTATCCGACTTTCTTGCCTGAAGATTCTTAGTTGTGAGTTCATCCTATCTGGAACTGTTCACCCTTCCTCTCCCTAGAACCTAGAGCTATGAGTATCTCTCTCCTTCACCCCAAAGACTCCGAGCTATGAGTATCTACCTCCTTTGCTCAGAAATTGTTGAGCTACGAGTATCTGTCCCTTTTGCTCCGTAAACTCTAAGCTACGAGTATCTACCTTTTTCGTTATGAAATCCTGATGCGACGAGTTTGAAATCCTTCGCCTGAAATCTTTGAGCTTCGAGTATCTGTCTCTTTTGCTCTAAGATCTTTGAAGCTGTGGGTCCCCCTATATAGAACCTTTCACCTCGAAATCCTGATGTTACAGGTTTGAAATTCCTTACTTGAGATCTTTTTCGGGTTTTCACTTTGTGGTTTACTCATCCTCTCAGGAATTACTCGATCTATCCTTTGACTACCTGTAAAAGAGATGAAATGCTATGATGGAGTGAGATAGTATGCTCCTAAGCTAGGGATGTCTAACTAGGTATGATGCATGAATAATGGGACCTAAACATTGCTCCGACGTTTTCACTTTCATGTTTAACCTTCCTTGGTCTTCTTTTTGCTTCCTTAATCTTTTACAGTACTTTATCTCATATTTGGGTTCAACTATCAGTCTTTTCCTTTTTGAATTTCTACTCTAAAGTGCATTTTCAGGTTTTCACTTTAGATTTGTTTTCTCTTAAATTGCCCTTTTTAGGTTTTCACTTCAGAGGTTTTTCTTTTTTTTCTCTTCTTTCTTTTTTCTTCTTTTCAGTTTTTCTCTTTCTTTCTTTTTTTTTGTGGGTGCTTTTTCGGGTTTTCACTTAGAGATGGCTTCATTTTCATGATCATTCTGTCTCCAAGTGACATGTTTGAATTCTGATTTGGTCGGGGCTTGACATCTTACCCTAACCTAGCAATTAAAATCTCCTCTTGGTTCGACTTTAACATAATTCTTTGTAGCACTTGCACTTAAAGGTTTAGAACATAGTAATGCCAAGAAATTTTTTACTTTTCATGAATCGACGTTAACTAATTTGTCAGATGCTTGTAAAAAGATAGAAGAATGTATGAAATAATACTTCATTAATATTTCAAAAGTTCGAAGTAATTCGAAAGTCATGGCAAACATGAATGAAAAGGAAAACAAAGTATGATGCTACGTCCCAATCATTGACTGCATGAATGATGTGAGAGCCCATTAATTGAAGTAAATCTCTTTCTAGAAAACTCTCTATTGAAACCTGACTCCTGAGAAGGTTTAACTTTGGGGATGCCTAATTCTCAAAAATTATCTGAGCCGCCCTTTTCGGGTTTTCAACTCAAACCCTCCTTTGGTTTCAAGACACCGTTTTCCAGTTTTCATCTCGAACCCCTCTTTTCTTTTCTCCTTTTTTACACGTAGTACCTCTTGACTGAATCAGAATTTACGGGATTATTCAACACCCTTCCATCTATTTCTGTTAAGATCAACGCCCCTCCAGAAAATACATTTTTAACAACATAAGGTCCTTCCCAATTAGGCATCCATTTCCCACGGGAATCTCTGAGTTGGCAAAATTCTTTTAAGTACTAGATCCTCCTCTAGGAATTTTCTTGGGTGAACCTTCTTATCGTAGGCTCGCATCATCCTTTTTTGATACATTTGACCATGACAAATGGCTTTCAGTCTTTTCTCCTCAATGAGATTCAACTAGTCAAATCGGGCTTGCACCCACTCAATTTCTTCTATCCTCGCCTCGTTTAAAATTTGAAGCAATGGAATCTCCACTTCAATAGGTAGCACTGCCTCCGTGCTGTAGACCAATGAGTATGGCGTTGCCCCTATTGAAGTACGTACAGACGTTCAGTAGGCAAAAAGAGTAAATGACAACTTTTCATGCCATTCCGTTCATCTTGGGGCGATAAGTAGTGGAATTATGGTTTGTTATTTTGAATTGTTCGCACACTTTGGCTATCATATTGTTATTTAAATTGGCAGCATTATCGGTGATGATCCTTTTTGGAAGACTATAACGGCATATGATTTATTTCTTTAAGAACTTACAAACTATAGCTTTTGTGATGCTAGCATACGAAGCGGCCTCTAGTCGCTTGGGAAGTAATCAATGGCTACCAGGATGAATCAATGCCCATTAGAAGCCTTTGGGTAGATTTAGCCAATGACGTCCATGCCCCAAGCGGCAAAAGGCCATGATGAATTCATGGTGTGAAGTGGCATTGGTGGGGAGTGTATCTTATCGGCATAGATTTGACATCTATGGCTTTTCTTCGTGTAACTGATGCAATCTCCCTCCATAGTTGACCATAAATAACCATATCTCATAATTTTCCTAGCCATTGAGAATCCACTAGTATGGGTTCCGTACAAACCTCCATGAACTTTCGCCAAGATGATTCCGGCCTCTCGAGCATCGACACACCTCAACAACATCTAGTTTTGGCTCTTTTTTACAAAACCTCCCCGTCTAGAACGTATCCTACTGCTATTCTTCTAATGGTTCTTTTATCATTCTCATTGGCCTTTTTAGGGTAGATTTGGAACTTGATATACTGCAGAATATCATAGTACCACAGTTTAACATCCACTTATTTTTCCAAATTGTAACAATGGGCCGATATTTTGAATATTTGCATTTTGATTGGCTTCAATACTTACTTCAAACATTGCAGCCAATGTCACCAAAGCGTCTATCATTTGATTATCTTCCATCGGGAGATAGGTGAAGCTGATCTTTTCAAAATTTCTGACTAACTCTTGGATCAAGTCATAATACTTGGCCAACTTCAGATCTCTTGTTTCCTACTCTTTCCGGAGCTGGTAAATTACCAAAGCAGAATCCCTAAAAACTTAGAGCACCTTGACTTTCCTTTCAATAGCTGCATATAAACCCATAACACAAACCTCATACTCAGCTATTTTGTTTATGAAAAAGAATTCTAATATACCGGTGAAGGGATAATAGGTATTTTTGGAGAGATTAACACTGGCCCAATTCCATGGCCTAAGGCATTGGATGCTCTGTCAAAATAGATCTTCCACAACTCATTCTCCGAAGTAGTCTTCTCTTCGACAGTTATGCACATCAAATTTTCATCGGGAAAATTGAAGTTCAAAGACTCATAGTCATCTGAAGCGCGGTTTGCAAGAAAATCTGCTATAGCACTCCATTTACTGCCTTTTGACTCATATATAATATGTCAAATTCAGACAACAACATTTGCCAATGGGCCAATCTCCCATTTAGTGCCGGTGATTCTATTAAGAACTTTAACGAATCCAATTTGGATATCAACCAAGTAGTATGATACAACATATATTGCCTGAACCTTCTGGTAGCCTATACCAAAGCACAACACAATTTTTGAATCGGTGAAATATCGCGTTTCACAATCGGTGAACTTCTTGCTCAAATAGTAGATTACTTTCTCCTTCTTCCCGAACTCCTTATGTTTCCATAAAACACAACCCATCAAATTCTCAAAGACTATCAAGTACAAGATCAATGGTCTATTTGGTACCGGTGCTATCAGAATAGGGGCATTAGTCAGGTACTCATTGATATTGTCTAGAGCCTCTTGGCACTCTTCATCCCATACCCCCGAATTATTCTTCTGAAGCAACCTGAATACAGGGTCACACTTATTGGTTAATTAGGAGATGAATCGAGATATATAGTTTAATCTCCCTAAGAAACCTCGAACTTCTTTTTGGATCTGAGGTGGCGGGAGATTCTGGATGACTTTTACTTTGTCAGGGTCAATCTCAATCCCTTTTCGGCTAACCACGAAGCCCAAGAGCTTACCGGACATAACGGCGAAAGTGCACTTGGCCAAGTTGAGCTTTAGCTGATACTTTCTTAGTCTTTGGAAGAGCTTCCCCAAGTTTTGGATATGCTCTTCTTCGGTTCGAAATTTGGCAATCATATCATCCACGTATACCTTGACCTTTTTGTGCATCATGTTGTGGAAAAGGGTTACCATGGCTCTTTGGTAGGTTGCTCCGGCATTCTTTAACCCAAAGGGCATCACCTTGTAAAAATATTTCCCCCACATAGTCACGAATGTAGTTTTCTCCATGTCGTCAGGGTGCATTCTTATTTGGTTGTACCCTGAGAAACCATACATGAAAAAGAACCACGAATGTCCCGCAGTGTTATCAACCAAGGTGTCAATATGGGGGCAAAGGGAAATTATCATTGGGGCTTGCTTTATTGAGATCTCTATAATCTACACACATGCGAACCTTCTCGTTTTTCTTAGGTACTAAGATTATATTCGCCACCCACTCCGGGTATTTGGCGACCTTTAGAAAACCAGTCTTATACTACTTTTTTACTTCTTCTCGAATCTTCAACAATATTCATGCTCTCATTCTTCTTAGCTTTTGTTGGACCGATTTACATTATGGCTTGATTGGTAGCTTATGCACTACAATGTCTGTGTCTAACCCTGACATGTCTTGATAAGTCCATGCAAAAACATTATTGAATTCTAGAAGTAATTCGATCAATTCATGCCTGGTCTTAGATGAGAAAGCGGTGCCAATTCTCACTTCCTTTCTTTCTTCCTTCGTCCCCAAATTGAGTATCTCTAACTCTTCTTGATGAGGCAAGATTTGCTTGTCTTCACTTTCCACTAACATGAGTAATTCATCCAGGACCTCAACTTCTATCTCATTATCTCTTTCCTCTATTTCGGCCAAGTACGAGGATTGCTCAAAATTTACCTTGAGATTAGATTCAGAATCATTCATACAGTTAATAATAGGGACCTTGAAACAAATTTGAAATGAATATGTATTGGGAAGAATATTATCATGAATGAATTAAAATAATAGATATAAATGTAATAAAAGAATGTAATAAATATGATCTTTGCCATTTGGGAAAAATGGAAAACATTCGTTCCATTGAATTGAAAAACAAGCAAGTTGATATAGAAGCACTTTACAAAAGATCCCTATTGCTCGTGGGCAAAAGCAAATAGGGTTGGTTTCTAGCATTACTCTGATTCAAACCTAGAAACTACAGATAAGTCCACACCGTTCCAATTGCTGAGCGTCTCCCCCGGGGAGCAAGGGCGGATTTCGGCCAATAACTTGTTGTTCTTTCCATCTTCGGTGATTACATTAACATCCATTCCCTCTAACAACTCACTGAACCTTTCTTCCTTATTGAGCTTAGCTCCATCTAGACTAGCCTCATGTAACTTTTGTCCCACGTTGATTATCCTGCCAGACACAAAAATATTTTTTATACCGGAATAAGTTATAGGCTTTCACGGGATGTCCTCACCCTTAAATATGACCTTTATTTGTTCCTTTCTCCTCTTCTATTCTAACTTCCTTTACTGGAAATTGGGTTTTTGGCCGAGCTCGAATCGATCTTTCTTGCTGATAACACTCTTAGCGCGCAAGCACCCTTGTAAGTTCCTTCCAAGTCCTTTACCTTTCTAAGCTCCTCGTCCCAAAGTCTGCCAGACCGTTAGTTTGGTGGAATTTGATAGTCTAGGGCATGAGATCTTGCTTTCTTCCGCCAAAAAGGTAGCATTCACAAATTCCAAGGCCCCAAAAGAGCATTCAACAACATCCTTGCCGGTTTGGATGTAAGGAGCATCGGTGGTTTCGGAAGCAATGATGTCTTGTTCAGCTCCCACACTTACCAGCTTCCTATTAATAACAAACTTCAATTTTTGGTGTAGTAATAACAACATGACCTCGACTGAGTGAATCCACGACCTTCCTAATAGACAATTATAAGTTGTTCGAATGTCTATTACTACAAACTCAATGGCATACTCATTAGGCCCAATTAACAAGGGTATCTCAATCTTCCCGATAATGTCCCTTTGAGTCTCGTCAAATGCCCTAACAGAGTTCTAACATGGCTTCATATGTGAACTGTCTATTAGTAACCTTTGCAAAGTCTCTATTGGCAGTACATTCAAAGCGGACCCATTGTCAATATGCACTCTCGGCAAGACATACCCTTTGCAATGGGTGGTAATATTTAGAGCTTTGGTCGATCCCATGCCACCGTCCAGAATTTCATCATCACTGAAAGTGATATAGTTGTCTGCGATAATGTGACCCACTATTCGATCTAATTTGCTTACCGAGATTTCATTTGAGATGAATGTCTAGTTTAACACTTTCAACAGTGCGCTTCGGTACTTTTCTGAGCTTAACAACAATTCTAGCACAGAAATCCATGCTTGCTGTTTTCAAAGTTTTTTGACGATGCTAGACTCACTGTGTTTTAGGAACCTTAAGAAATCTTGCACTTGCATCTCGGTTATCGGCTCAAGAACCTTTGGGGAAGGCTTCTCTCTAAAAACCTTTTCAGGCTCGGCCATTACTGTTTTGCCTTTGTCCTTTGTCTCCTCCTCCGCCTTAGACGTTTCTAGGGAATAACACCTCCACTTCTTGTAAAATACCCCACCTCATTCACCGCTTCGGCTGGGTCATCCTTCTCTACGAGTTTTTTTTACTAGACGGATTCTTCTTTCTTTGTGGTTCTAAATTCTTCGATACTAAGATGTGAGCGGTGTAGCTCCATGGAACCTTTCGGGTGTTCTTGAACAGAAATGAGGTCAGAGCCGAAATTTAGATTTTCAGAGTTACCTTAGAGCCTTCACCTCGGGATGAGTTTCCTCTTTTGGCTTAAGCAATAAGACAAAAGGCTTATCTACCCCATACTTGATTTTGGGGCTGTCTAATATGCACACATCTAGCTCTTTTCTTTCTTCTTCCTTCTCGAAGAATTTGATCTCCTTATTATTCATCATCTTCTGAATCACTTATTTAAACTCCTCGTAGCATTGAATATCCTGCCCTTCTTCTTGATGAAACTCACATATGGTCTGCATCCCTCTTGTACGATTTACGTGCCCTAATCAATTAGGCATGCCATACATAAATCTTGGAATACCCACTTCAAAGGGGATTTGACTTCGGATACCTCTGTCTTGGCCTTTTCAATGTACTCTTCCTCAATTGCATTCACACATCGACCCCTATGATTTGGCATTGAGTTGGTGGCCACATTCGGTTCGTCTAGCTGCAACACCTCAATTTTTATCATGTTTTGCACGAACTTTTTAAACGTAATGCAGTTCTCAATTGAGTGCCCTGAGACTCTGACATGATACTCGTATTGTGCTTTTTCGTCATACCACGTAGGGAATTGTGGTTTGAAAGGGGTAACGTAATAGGGCCGGACCAAGTCAGCTTCATGCAACCGTGAATATAATTCGGCATAAGACACATGCAGATGAGTGAAATACATCTTCTCACTTTTCTTCTTCGGGGCTCTAGTTTATTTTTTATTTGAGCTTTGTCCCCCCCGGTTATGACTTGTGGCAAAGAAATAGTGAAACTCTTTGGGGTCATATAGTTTCTTGTGGTATTCACCTCATTATCTTTCCTCTTTTAGTTTTTTCGAGAGCTCCCCCGGTTATCGATCTTTTCGCTCTTTATGGCCACTTCAATTGACTCCCCAGTTCTTACCATGTTGGCAAAATTCTGGGTGGTGTTATTTATCAACCGGTCAAACAATGCGCTCCTCAAAGTATTGACAAACAATGACGTGATCTCGTGTTCGGGGATTGATGGTTGGATCTGTGCGGCCATATTACGCCACCTTTGAGCATACTTGTGTAAACTTTCATTCGACCTTTGCTCCATTCCCTTTAACGTGATTCAGTTATGGGTCATATCAGTTACATGCTTGTATTATTCCACAAAAGCCCTTGATAGGTCCTTCCATGACTTGATGTTGACTCGACTGAGTTGAGTATACCATCGGGTCGCAGAACTGGTCAAGCTATCTTGAAAACAATGAATGATTAGCCTCTCATACTTCATAAAAGCTGACATTTTTCGGCAATACATGGTGATGTGGGCTGAGGGGCATGACGTTTCGTCGTACTTATCAAAATCAGGAGCTTTGAATTTTGGTGGTAGGATCAAGTCTGCTACAAGGATTAAATCATTGACATCATTTTCTTGCCCATTCTTCCATTGCGAAGTCTTGAACTTTTCTTCGAAGGCACAAAATTTCCCTTTGTACTTCTTTTCTATCTCGGCCCTAATCCTTTCCTCTACCTCATTCATCATGTTTAGGTCCGGCACCTCATTCTCATAGCTTGCCCCTAAATCAATGGGTTAATTTGCTGAGGCTCATAGGTGGTGGCTAGCAGATGCCCCTACAAGATGGTTAGCTGTTGCCCCCGCTATATTGATATACACTTTCTTTTTCAGATCTGGTACTTCTGGCTAAACCCTTATATAAGATTCGGTACCCTATTGTTCTTTGATGTTCAAGCTATCAACAGAAACTCTTTCCTTGTCTTTCATCTTTAGTAGCAAGTCGGTCATTTGAGCAATGATTGAGACCTGAGATTGCGTGATCTGATTCCTGATATTTTGTTCAATCCCATCCAAACAAACCTCAATGTCCTTATGACTTTGTTCTACTTTAGTCATCATTTCCTCCATTGCTCTTGACTACAAACAGGTACCGTACGAGTGCAAAATAGTTGTAGGATGATTGTGACTTAAAGAACCAAAATGCTATATTTTTCTGAAATAAAAGCTTTTTAATTAAATTTAGCAATTTAAATAAAGTACGCAAATAAATATGTTATGTATGAATGCAAAGAGCGATATTGAGTTCGGTAAATATCCTTGTTAAACGACTTTCATTAATGGAAATATTGTTTTGTTACAATGATTAAAGAAAATCAACTACGCATATGGTCCTAAGTTAGCGCCCAAGTCAATGATCTCCCTCAAGATCCAAAAATCTTTTCCCCTTTCTCGGATTCATCATCCACGCAGTCATGAAGCTCAGCAGCATCTTCTACTAGAAACTATATATTTTGGGCGACCTCTTGCATCTGAGCCATCCACTACGCCAATTCCTGCTCTTGTCTCCAAATAGTGCAAGGAGCAAAATATAGTTGCTCCAAAGTCGACCTCGGATACACTTGGATCGCTCCTCTAAGTCTTGCTATATGGTCTTTGAGTCGCTGAACCTCAGCTTCCAAATCTTTGACTCGAGCCTTCAAATCTTGATTTTCTGAGCTACTGGCCTTTAACTTGCTAGTTAAATCCTTGTGCTTGAATAGAGACATTTCCAAGACTTTTACTTGATCTCTCAATACTTCATTTTGGCGTCGCTTCTTTTCAAGCTGCCTCAAGTGAGAAGTTCATAGGTTTTTTATTTCTTGTGTCAAGGCAAGCACTTGGTCCTTGTGTTCGTGACACTTCCTCCTGTAATTCTCGGTTCTTGCCTTCTCCTTTTTGAGTCAAAGCTCCAACCCTTTGCTTGGTCCGTATTTTACGACTCTCTTGCTCTTATTTAGCCTTTATAGATTTTGGATCTCCTCCTTTTCCAACTTAAGCTCAAGTTCCAATTCATTGTTATTCTTTTACAAAGCCTTGATCACCACATCAAATTGTATCTTTTCCAAATCAAAGATGAACCTTTCTTGGTTGTCTTTCTCTTCGAGCTTGAGGTACCTTTTTTGCTCCTCTTTAAGCTACCTTATCATCAACTCGGCCCCTGTAGGAAGCATGGCCAATCTCTCCTCTATAGTCTTTCCTCCAACGGGATTCAACTGAGGAATATTGTCGTTGACTCGATTGAATTACCACGTTTCATACTCGGAGGTGACCATATAAGGAGTATTCATGATCCTAACCCGTCTTGCATTGTTCCAAGTTGAAGAAGCATTATACACCACCGCCTTGTAGCCTTTCTCATTCTCATAATTCATGTTGAATTCGTTTAAGCCTTTGTTGGCCGGCACAAATTATTTTGAACTATACTGTTTTAAAACTAGATGATGTGCGTAAGCTGTATGCCCCCAAAGACCAAATAGTGGTACCCAAGAGTGTACTTCGCATTTATAGAGGATATTTTTTTGCCAATAGCTATGGAACTCTCCAAATTATATCATCATCATTTAGATTTCGGAGAACATCTAGCCAAACTTCCTCGAATCTTCGCGTTGGCCAATCCCCCTTTCGCAAGAATTCCTCAAATGGTAAGAATTTACTGTCATAGAGAGGTCTTGAGAAACTGACATCTGACTATAGGTGACTGTAGAACCAAGCAGTCAAAAGCTGTGGGCATCCTTGGAAACGACTTCCACCGTTCTCCCTACAAAACCTCAAGGATCAGAAAGTTTCAGCCAGAATTACAAGTACTAGATTGGTTCTGCCGTTCAAACGATCAAACAAGTCCAAAATCGACAGGTTGATAAGCCTTAATGCTCGAGGAAAAAGTACCAACCCATAGATCAACAATGCAAAGAGGTCCTGCTGAACTCGGCCACGGGATGTATGAAAGCTAAGGCTAAGATTCCCTCCCACTTAAGATATTCTTTCTTATTCCAAGTGGTGACTTGACGTTCAACCCAAGATGCCAATGTGTCTGAGAATCTACTAAGTTTGCTTCGGAAGGCTTTGTTCTTGTTAGGCTTAGAGTAGACCTAATTCTCATCAATCTTCTTGCAATTTATGAGGGCTTGATATTCCTCGATTGTAAGGGTCAAATCAAAGTTGCTGATGGTAAAACAACTGTAGGCGGAGTTCCAAAATCCCACCAAGGCTTGTAGTAGTGCTTGGTTGACCGGAACATCTAGCAAGCATGCAATATCACCATATTCTTTCTTAAAAGTACTTCTCGTTTCAAGATCTCAACTGTTCCATACCGACTTCAACTCGGACATATCATTAAATTCTATGTTCATGAATATCTCGGTTGCCATTGCTAACCTGATCCCGGCAGAGATACTGTCCCCATCATGTAGTTACTCTCCTTCCGACCAGGTTTGCACATCGAAATTCTTTTCATTATTGCTACAAACCAAATCTCCCATTGATCTAGCCTTTAATTTCAGACTATTCCCGACTCGATGTGCTCTTTATGATATGAAAATATATACAGAATAAAAGGAAAATGATAGAAAACAAAAAAAGAAACGTGTCAGTCATAAGATAAACAATAAAACAGAAACGAGAAAAGACAAATACAAATAGATTAAACGATAGGCAAATAAAGAACCCTAACCGTATGAATTCTAGTTTGCTAAGGTTATCCGCATGACTCTAATGGGGTGGGCTTCCTAGATTTTCACACATGAGTTCGGTTCTAATTAAGGGTACTCAAACCTATCTTATTACCTACTAAGGCAACAAGAACCCAAATTCTGGCCCATTACAAGCTTGCGAATTAGTTTCGGTTCGAGGGAAAATACAACCTAGTGACGTGGAGGGTTGCTCACGTGTCAAAAGGCGTGGATTCCATAAGTGAATTACCGACCCGTGGAGGGCTACTCACGTGGGTATGTGGCGTTTCATTCCCACTTAAGGGACAGAGCTCAGGTATAGAGCTTGGTGACCATGATGCAACACATGTCGGTGATTCCTTAGAAATTAAATGAAAAATTAATTCGAATACCACCAATTATCAAAGTCCGTGCAATCAAAATTACATTTTCAAGAAAGAATCAACCTCATTAAAGTCAATCAAAGTTGCAACGATTTTCATCATTAAAAAAAACAAATACTTTCTTGGCCTAGCTCTCTTTTTGTTGAAAAACAAAATAAAGTCTCCAACGGAGTCGCCAAGCTATGGCGGCCTTTTTTTCGTCTTTAAAATATAGATAATTTCGTAAGTCTGGGTTTCGGTGCTATGGGTTATCCCCATATCTTTAGAAAATCAATTTAAGAGGGATTTTTTTTTTGAAAATTCATATTTTTGAAAACAATGAAGACTTGGAGTCACCACCGGCCACTTGGATAAGGTAGGTCGGACACCACAAAACCAAAGATTCATTTGGAAGGGTTCGAGAGTTGGTTATGCGTGGGGAAGGATTAACACCCCTATCACGCTTGGAATCAGTACCAAAATATTTGTTACTCTTAATCGAAGGAAATTATTGAAATTTAAATTGAATTTAATTAAGTGATCTTAATTAAAAATTTACTTTGATTGAACGGGCTTTATCAAATTGGTGGGTTCAAATTAATTGGACATTTAACTAATAAGGTTGACAATAGATCGAACCATAGATTAAACCGATATCAAATAAGCATACTGCCGTGTTAATTTATGGTTCGACTTTTGTACGTCACCTTTATGCATGGTGCAACCATTTAAGTATGATGTGATTGTTTGTCAATTTTTTAATTATTATTTACACAGGGATGGTAAAGATTAATTCAAATATTTGGTCAACATCCTTTAAGCTTGGACTGTTACGGCACAAATATCAGAACTAATAAATACATCATTTTATGGTTTATGTTAATTAATTCAAAATAAATGGGTCACATTGAATGAAAATTAAAGATAAGTGTCAAATAAAAGCTTAAAATTAAACATACAAAGGCCCACTAAAGCCCTGACCTAAAATACCCAAATTATGGAAGTTTAATTAATGATATAATTATTAACTAAATAAATCTAATATTAGCCCTAAGTTAATTAACCCTTAAAAACTATAAAACCTTAAAAAATTATGAATTATCTCATAACATGATAATTAATTCGATCGGTATTAAACTAGTATTCTAATAAGCCAATGATACTATTTAAAACAGATCAAGTTAATTAATCATAGTTTTGATTTAAATGTCAATCTAATCTTTATATTTATTTTATCTTGAAAGTAATTAAGAAGTGTCCAATTAGTTTAATGAATATAACATTTATCCCAATAAGCTAAGGGTAAATTTAAATTCAGATAAATGTTAAATTCACTAAATTAATTCGAACCCTAGGTCTAACTATGGTTCTAAAAAAACTTAAATTAATCTAATTAATTTAAAGATCGTGCCCCTATGAGACGAGCACACGATTTTAAACTAATTAAATTAATTTGCCTAATTCTAACTTAAGATTAACTTAACAAGCCCAAAACCTACCTAAACTAAAGCAAACCCTAAGCCCAAAAACACAAGAATGCCCAAATCACCTAAACTAAGCCTGTACTAAAAACCATATATAAACATACATATATATTATAACTATATAAACATATACATTATATGGATTTAAAACTATATTATATATATCTTAAAAAAATATATATTATACACATTCTAAAAAAACTATATTATATATACGATAAAAACTTATACTATATATACATTGTAAAATATATATATATATATTATATGTTATATAAAACTACATATTATATTATAGAAAAGGCTATATGCCATATGTTATAGAAATTATATATTATGAAAACCATAGTTTAAATACTATAAAAAACTATATATTATGGAAAATCATGTGGTATATATACGTTATAAAAGCTAAGGGTTATAAAAATATATACTATATATTATAAAAACTTTGTAGCATAAGAAAAAGTATTATAAAAACATATGTTATATACGTTTAAAGAGACTATAGATTATAAAAAAACATATATTATATATGGATTATACATATATTATATCACATGTCACATAAATCAAACACAAATCTAAAAATCTACCACATTAAAGCAAGATTAACAGCAAAATAAAAACTAGAAAATAAAATCCATGAGACAGGGGACCTAAGACACTGGAATTTGGACCAAATTGAAAAAAACTAAAACAGAGGACCAAAATTTTAAGAACAAACAGATTTAGACACAAAGGGACGAAACTACAAAGCCTCTAAAAACCAGAGGGACCCAAGACATAATTTACAAAAGATGGAAGCCCTCCAGGGTGCAATTAACCCACGCGAAAGGACTAAAGATGTGATTTAAAAAGACAGAAACCCTGCGAGCATGATTATCGTCGGGCGGAGGGACCAAAGACGTAATTACACCACTTTAAAATGTTTAAACAAATAAAAGGAGAAACTCTGACCATTTTTTCCTCTTTTGGTTAAAAGCGAGCCCCTCGAGCTCTTAAAACTCTCCCATGACCTCTGAAACGGGGATGAATGTTGCCATGGTGTTCATCTCCAAACTCCAAAACCACCTTGTTTCTCAAAATTCGGTGACCGGCCGCTGCGAACCATCATTTTGGCCACCGCTGGCTGACGCCAGAAACCTAAAAAACATTTTTTTAACCCCCTTTCTTTTCTAAGCCCAAATCTAAACCCCGATCTTTCTAAAACACGATAGAACCCTCTCTTTCGAGTAGAAATCCGATCATTTCTTCCTCCATTTGAAAACCGAAAAAGACAAACTTCCCTTTGGGTTGTCTCTCCCACCGGCTCACCATGCATAGCCTTGAGGAGGGCAGAAGGTTTATCGCCGGAGGAGAAGAGCAACCACCGCGAGGAAGACTAAATGTTCGAAGGTAAACAGAATCAAAACCCTAATCTTGTATATACTATGATTCTTTGAAAATGAAAATGGAAGAAGAAGTATACCTCTGAAAATGTGAGGCTTTTTGCTTCTCTATGCTCTATTCCTTTTTGAAATTCCGAATTGTTACAATGGTTTTAGGGCTTTCATTATATACCCTGATTTTACATGTATTTAGAAAATAAGAAATGAAATCCTAATAATCCTATTGGTTGCCTTCTGTCAATTTTGTTGCATTTATGAAATTCCCTGATTTTGCTGTTGTGTATCGTCCTTTCTAACATTTTTCTCCCTTGTCTATCATGCTGCCTTGGTCATTTCTGATGGGAAGGGACCAAAGAACTTGCTGGCGTGGATGTCGATATGGCGAGATGGTGCAGATATGGTGCTCGACCAGTGGCTCTCATTGCCAGCGTGGAGGTACGGCGATGGCGCGGATCGCGCGTGGATGCAGCTTGGGATCTAAGGAGACGGGCGGTGCTGCGTACGCGTGAGTGGGAAAGACAATGGGCCGCACGTGCAACGCGTATGAGAGCTGAAGGGTTGGTGCCTGCGGTTCACGTAGGGCTGGGAAATCTAAACGCCTTTTCTCTCTTTAATCTGGGTCGTTAGATCATGGTGTGATCTAACGGCTCAGATGCGGCTGCCCCTGGATAGAGAAAAAGAGATCAGATTAGGATATTAGGGTTTAATCTTGGGCTAAACATGTATATGATATATATTTTGTAAATGGGCTTGAGGTTTGTAAATGGACTGACTTTTAATAAAATATGGGCTTTATTTAATTGATGTGTATATATGGGCAGATGCATATGTTTTTTATTTATTTGTATAAAGTGTATGAGCTTGTACACATATATAGGATCCTTTTAATATATGGATTTTTATTTTCATATCTTTTGTTTTGGGCTTTCATATTAACTTATGAAAATGAAGATAATAATAATGATGACAACAATGAACCAATAATAATAACAAATATAAAGTAACCAATAACCAATCATTTTCCGGACAAAAATATTAATTACAGAGGACTCAACAAAAAACGTTATATAGTCGAGAGACTATTTATGTAGTTTACCCTTAGTTTATTGAGAGGCTTTTGTGGGCTTCCCCATTACTTTCTCCCCCAAGAATTACATCGAATTGACTTCGTAATGTTTAAGGCTTTGTATTTGGTTGTGTTTTGCATCTCTAAGCTCGTTGTTGCCGTAATTTTGGTGTCAAACATGAATTGGTTTGGCCTGAACGAGCATTTTCTCACACTATTTAGCGCTTAAACGCCTATTTGCTGGCAGCTGAAAAATCTAATTTTTGTCAATGTCTGTTAATACAGCTCAATAGTCGTTTCCCACTCCAATAATAAAGGGAGCCTAAATCTATAACAAGAATGAAACACAATATATATATATATATATATATCTGAACGATTCCTACCTAAGAGTGGGAGAGAAATTTTTTGCTCATAATAGATATTGAGCCTTCAGTCTAAAGAAGAGAGAAATGTGCCAACCAAAAACTTTTAACCAAGTGCTCTAAAAATTGTTGACAAGAATAAAACACAATATTAATTACATTTGTTATAACATATTGGCATCAAAGTTAACTATCAAGTAATATTGGTCCAATTTGTTATCATGTGAGGTTATTTCGCAGATCAATAATAATTAAGAATACGATAAAAAAATCAAGAGTAAAGATAGATAGAACGTATGCTTAAGAATTAAGAGTAAAGATTCAAATTAACAATTTGGAGATCTGAGTATAATTATATGATTATACTAAATTAAAAAATTTCAAATTTTAAAAGATTATAAAGATATTATAATTTTTTTTACAGGGGTCAAACTCTCTCTCAGCCCTTTAGGTTTGCTTCTCACGAGAGCCCTCTCCCCTTTACCTCAACGCATTTCTCCGCAACTTCGAAGAACATAACTAAACGTGTATAAGTTACATTAATATATATTTTAGGGTAATTATTTTATACGCAGACGGTGAAAATAAAAAAAAATATAAGTATTTTGCTTTTAAAGTTTAGGATTAAATTTTGAGATTTAGAGGTCAGAAGTTCAGGTTTAACATTTTAAAATTGATGAGTTGTGGTTAGAATTTAAAGTTTATAGGTTAAAACATAAATTTTCAACCATATTATACTACTCTAAATCTTAACCCTAAATTCTAAACCCCTAACATATAAACTCTAAACCCTAAACCAAACTTATTGCAGAAACTTTTTGTTTTCACAATTGTGTATTAAATATATATCTGTCATGTTTGGTAAACAACTTTTTGAGTCGAGATTAAATGTTTGAAGCATCTTTAGAGGTTTGACCAGTCAAATCCGTTAACTTAAATGTTTGATAAATAAATGATTGTAATAGCGGATTGTGGTAAAACCTCTCTTTTTGAAAAAACACACTTTAGGAGCTTTTTTTTAGCTATATGTTTGGATAAAAGACATGTAAAGACTTTTTTGTCCTTAATAATTATAATTTTTTAAATAACATAAATTTAAATAATTAATAAAATTTAAAAAAATTCATAAATAATAAATTAATATATACATATACATTTAATAATTAATAAAATTATATTTAAAATATAATTTTATAAATAAAAAATTAATATATACATCTAAATTTAATAATTATTAAAATTATATTAAAAAGATAATTTTACAAATAAAAAAATATATACAACATTCATACATGTTTAATAATAATATTAAAAAAATAATTTTCATAATATAATTAATATTAATTGATACAAAATAATAGTAAGTAATAAATTATTCAAACAAGTATTGAATATAATCCTTTATTTATATGTCATTTTGTTTATTCAAATAATCAAACAGCTATCAACTATCAGTTAATTCTACCAAACAGTTTTATACAACCAGCTAATGCAATCTGCTAATCAAATCAGCTAATTTTATCATCTATCCCCTATCAGCTAATGTAATCCGCTATCTGCTATCAACTATCCGCTAATTATCAAATATGATCATCTTATATTTGTTTTGAACGAATATAAATCTATATTTTAAAAAGGCTTAATTCAAAATTTTAGCTCTTGAAATATATCATTTTTTACTTTATATTATAATTTTTTTTATCTCAACCCGTCTTTTTAAACCATTATTTTCGTCTTACTTTTTTCCAAGAAAATTGGTATCAAAAGGAAAATAATACTTTAAGAGATAAATTAGAATACAAATAATTTAAGGTGTAAAACAAAAAAAAAAGATAAAATAATTAATGCACTGACAATAGAAAACTTTTTCTACAAATATATTTATTTAAAACTTAACTTAAAAAGTCTAAACCCCTAAAACTTCACACTAAAAGTTTAAATTATAAACTAAACTCACACACCCTAAATAAATCTTTTTGAATAAAATAAATTTACACCGATATTATATCAAATATTTTTATAAACATTACTTCAAAGATTAGATTAGAATTAAACATTTCTAATATAATAAAAAACTTGAAAGGTGAGGTTAGAAGAATTTAAATATAGTCAAGGTGAACCTATCGAATGATTTCAAAAATAAACAATATTATTATCTCTTAATGATTTTAAGAAAGCTTCTGGATCTTGTGAAGTACTTACTTTTTCTTGTATATAAATTATAAAAGATTTTGTTTTTTTTTAAATGCGTTATAATTGTTATATTTTTATTTATAATTTTAATAAAAATTTAATAGTTATTATAAAAATGAAAAACAGTTAAAATTATGTGACCCACGTTTTCCCTGAAAAATACTTTTAAAATTTATAAAAGGAAAAACCATATAAGTTCTTCAGATGATGGAATTGAGAAATGTCAGTTTTAAATTTAAAAATGAGATATATCTTATTAAAGAAATGAGATATTCTAACAATCTCATTAAATATCTTAATTTTTAAAATTGATATTACATCAACTTATTTATAACAGTTTCTTCCGGGTTTTATTACGAAAATGTCTAACGGTTAAATATTATATATATATTTAAATTTTTTTAGCGTAAAATTCAATTAATTTTAAATTTTTTTAAATTATTAGACGAAAGTAAAGAAATATTTAAGATTAATTTTTTTGTGATAATTTTTTTACTTTTTACTGTTAATTTTAACTATTTATTTATTTTCATTCAACAATAAAAAAAGTGTGAAACGTTTGAGTTTTACATGATGTAAAATGATATTTTCTTATATTGATAAATGTTCACAATAACCAAATAAGTCTTGAGCTGTGATAAAGTCAATTATTAATGTGATGTCATTATTATATTTATTTTTATGTTAGTGTTGATGTTTATCTTTCATCATCAACAAAATATTTATTTGTATATTTTGTTTTTCTATATTGTTTGATTGAGTTTGTAATTCTTTAATGGTTAGTTTATAATTTTGATAATTCTAAGGAAAATGATTGATTAATATAATTAATCTAGTTTAACTTGTTTATATTTTAAATTAATAATTATATTATATTTCCTTTTTATTTATATAATAAAATAGTTAGTTTAATTAGTTTAAAAAAAACTAGGACATATTTTTATCATATTGAATAGATAAGTTTGAAAAGTATTGCGTGGTAACAAATAAAGACAGAAAGGTTCCAAGAAAGCTTGCGTAGTGTCATCATAAATGGTCTCCTTTTCCAGAAACATTTACGTGGCAACAATTCAGCGAAGCAACTCAACTTTTGTAAAAATAATCTTGGTTGCACAAAACCCTACCTCTCACTTCCCCACAACGTGAAATGTCACCGTCCCCCGCACGCTCCACCACTCCATCTTGCAAATTTACCCCCGCTGAATGTGACGTGGACCCTCATCTACCCTTCCTTTTTACCCCATCTCCAGTAAAAAAATCAACGCTGATTAAACCCCCAAACACAACTTCAACATACCCATCCCAAAAACACCGAAACGTACCTCTCCGTCCAAAAATTAAAATAAAATTCCAATGTTTTGTCGGCCCACAATCTCTCAATTGTCTTGTCCTTGTGCATGCCTTTTGTAGTTTGTATTGTATTTTATCTGAAACAATTGTCGTTTAATTTCCTTTTTTCTGTTTCTTCCTCCATGGCCAAAGCTAGAGCTCCGAGGAGACCTCTAGAGTCTTACACAGTCAAACACATCAACAAGACAATTAAAGGTAAGCCGAAGAAATAGAAAAGGTGAGAAATTTAAGGATTAAGGTTTTTCTTTTTCCTTCTAAAAGTTGTGGTGGTGATTGGCAGTTGGGGATTGCGTGTTGATGAGACCAGCGGATCAGTCAAACCCGCAATACGTGGCAAGAATCGAGCGGATCGATGCCGACGCACGTGGAGGGAATGTGAAGCTGCTTGCCAGGTGGTACTACCGGCCGGAGGAGTCGATCGGAGGGCGGAGGCAGTTCCATGGATCTAAGGAGCTGTTTTTGTCGGATCATTACGATGTGCAAAGCGCCGATACCATAGAAGGAAAGTGTACGGTACATAGTTTCAAGAGCTATACCAAGCTTGAGGCCGTCGGAAACGATGATTTCTTCTGTCGTTTCGAATATAATTCCCGCACTGGTGCTTTCAACCCTGATCGCGTTGCTGTGTATGTTTTTGTTCTTTCTCCTTTTAATTTTGTTATAAATGACTGATTTCTGAGTTCATATGTATTTCTTCCCCCTCCCCTCAAAATTTATACTTCAATGGCTTAATTGGCTTTTTTTCTGTTAATTTATCTCTAATGATATTTTCATCAGTTAATTGCTTGACTAAGATTAGATATAAGTTGATTAATGTTGACTTGAATGTTAGAAAAGAAAATATTATATTTTTATACTTAATATTTGTTTAATTTATGTGAATAGCTAGCAAGTGAATTGCTTAAATTGTGCATTTTGAAGCCTTAAGGTCGAAAAATTTTAGTAGTTTCATAGCTTAACGCTTTGATTAATTTATGTCCGGAAAAAAATAAGTTAATTTTGCCTGGTCATGCATTATGCATATAGGGTTTACTCAGACTCACATTTTCATATGGTTTCTCGTGTTAACACATTGTTTTTCTGTGCAATTACGTGAGTATATATTCAGTGTTCTTACTTAAAATTATAGAAAATTTGTTGATCTAAATGACAGACTTATTGGATGGAACTGGTTAGATCAAGTAAACATTTTTACTCAATTTTAAGTAGTGTTTTGCAACTTTGGGTTTTAGATTATTACTTCTCTTTTCATCTTTTCTAGTGTGTTATGTTAATGTGGCAGTTATTGCAAATGTGAGATGCCTTACAATCCCGATGACCTAATGGTTCAGTGCGAAGGTTGCAGTGACTGGTAAGTAAGTTGGATGCTTGTGAAGATAGCTGTATAAAATCCGTTCTCATAGGTCTATTAGGACATATAAAAGTTAAATTGAGTGGCAGATAGGCTATTGTTTTAGTTTTCATTTATCAGCAGGTCCTTGAAGAAGATAGGAACTGGTATTATTTTAGCTGCCATTGGAGACTGGAGCAAAAATGGTTAAACAAGTTCTAAAGTTTGGCCCTGTAGTGGAATTATCATCCCTTCCTCTCCTTTTCTGCTATGGAAACAGAACGTTATGTGTATATATATTTCAGTTTGTAGAATGCTAGTATGACTGGTTTAATTAGGCATTTTCTTTTAACAACATTGCTCTAAAGAAGCTCCTTGTGGGCCTTTTGGAAGGCATTTACACAGTCACAATGTAACGTAACTTTTCGTCGTCCTTCACTGGCACAAGATCATGTCAAGGTGCTGGCTGGCCCTTTCTAGTTAATCACATCGATATAAATTGTTTTGATGCATGATCTTTGCTTAGATATAGCTTTCACTCTAATGGCTCTTGGATTTATTAATCATGAATTATTGGCATTGAGTCGGTAGATTTTGAAGTGTAAACCCAGACTGCATTGAAGTAAGAAAATTTGGTGTAGTTGCTGAACTTTAAGTTTGTGTCATTTGGTTTTCGTTTTTTGGGTTATTAAGACAATCACTTTTATGAAACATGCTAATGGACAGATTCTTGTTACATTTTTCACTTAATGTAGCTTCATAGGTTGAGGTTTGTGGTTGGCCCTTGTTAGGAAACTTAAGATGTCTGGAGTATCATAAGCCAGTTCTGGAAAGACATTTTGTCTGGTTTACTTTCATATCTAATTTCAAAGCTTCATTTTTATTTTACTCGAACAATATGCAACCAATTTATCAGGTATGCTTTTCATATTCAGCATACTACTTTTGATTCAGGTTTCATCCTGCTTGTATAGAAATGACAGCGGAGGAGGCCAAGAGACTCGACCACTTCTTTTGCGAAAGCTGTTCTTCTGAAGGTCAGAAGAAGTTGCAGAATTCCCATTCCACTTCCAGACCCTCAGATACAAAGGTATTTTGGCTTCCTTGTCCTTCCATTCTTGTTTCGGAACTCATCATTCATTCAGCACACGGTTTATATCTTTTTTGAGAATGTAGGTACTGTTATGGCTGCCTATTTGTATGGTTTAAGTTTCTGTTTCAACCTTGCCGGCGGTATTACTGTATTTGTCAGCTGGCACGTATTATTAACCGTAAACATCATCATTAACTCATTGTTTCAGGTGGATACAAAAAGACGCCGGAGGTGAAAAAGAGTACATAAAACCTAGCATTTTAGTCACAAAACTCAATTCGTTTTTCTCACTGTTAACCGTTCAGTATGCTTGGAGCAAAGACGGTATATGTAGATCGAAATCCATAGCCTCATAAGTTCATAATATTTGAGTCGACATTAACTGGTTTGAAAACTTATGCCCTGTTTTATTTAGTTTGAGGGCCAGTCAGTAGAAATCAACAGAATGTTTGGTCGTATGTATTAAGATGTAGGTTTCCCTTTTTTTTACTCTCTGGTTTATATAGATTAGGGTTGTGGCTAAACATAAACTGTTTTTCTAAATTAAATATGGAGCCTTAGGTTTTCTGGGTTTCGATAGGCATTCTTCGAATTCTGAATTTTTACCAACCGAATACATGTGAGGAGGAATTCACTAATGTAATATTACATATGTTATTAGGTTGGTTGTCAAAATTTATGATCTAACCATCTTTTTGATGTATACCATATATTATTCGGAACAGCATAAAAAGATATCGGATTGATTCGAACAACTACATTATCATATTGATAAATGCAGTGGTTAGATTATTAAAATATTAATCTTTGAAAGAAAATTATGAGAGTGTGTCATTGCTTCTTGTATTTAGGTATCTCTTCCATTGATAGTAGGATGACATTGGGTCGAATATTTGCAATCTTTGTAAAATCTGAGTTCAATTTTATAAATCTACTTTAAAATTTAAATATGTATTATTTTATTAAATTTGAGTATTATTATTTGAACCATCCCCTCGCCATAAGGTAGCAGCCGAGCTACCTTAGTGTAAGTGACCTTCTAGGCTCATGTAATGCCTAAGTGTGAGGCATTGGAGTCAAGCGGATGGCACAATATTTTCATAGGATATTATCTTAAAGACGGTTTGAAGTCAAAAAGCCTCATACCGCGCTTGTCAGGGGCGGAATACGGTATTTGATAGGCGTGTTACCTGATGGATGATATGACGACGCTTTCGAGTTAAATCCTTGAATAATGGATTTGATGAAAGCTGACTTGTTTAAGATGACTCTTCAAAACTATTTTAAGCAAAAAATGGTCGGCACGTAGTATTTGTTAGGTCCTGCGAGATACGATTTTAATAGGCGTGTTGCCTGATGGATGATGAGACGACGCTTTCAAGTTAAATCTTTGAATAATGGATGTGATGAAAGTTGACTTGTCTAAAATAAATTTCTTTCGAGTGTCGTACGGCATGTCGATCCGAACCTAGACGGCATGGTCGTAACAGTTTACTTGTGAGGTCCAAAAAATTTTAAGTAAAAACTGGTCTTGAGGAGCTATGGTTTTGCAAAAATAAAAATCTGTATACATTTTATTATTGAATTTTTAAAAATTAAAATGTTCCAATATATATAAATATTCAAATTGTATTGAATCCATCTAGTGGTTTCACTTAAAATATTTTAATTGCATAGCCCTTTTAATTTTTGGGTTTAGAGATTTAGGTCATAGTTTAGGGTTTAGGAGTTTAGGTTGTACGGGATAGAATTTAAGGTTTATGGTTAGAATTTAGAGTATAGATTATAGATTTATAGCTTAAATATGAAGTGTTATTTAATATTTTTTATTCAATTTAAACGTAAAAAGATACCGTTAAAATGCTTGTGATTTATTCCGGTGCCAATCAAACTCACAGTAACTTAACTGTTGGATGGAATGGTTTATTTTCTTGGTTACAGAAAAAAAGAGATACATTTAATCTCTAAATAAATCTCTTATTTATAAGATTAGAAAAATTTATTGATGAACAATTTCGTGCAATTCTTGAGATTGACTGGTTTAATTCGATCTCTGTTATTATCGATACAAGAACATAAAATCAAACATGTTTGTTATAGTTTCAAAATGTATTGCCCATAGTGGCACGATATCTCTCTGCTCATAATGGCACAACTAGTCTTTTTATTTTGGCTGTTTTTGGTTTCTTCCACATTTTCTTGGAATAGTTCGTTCACAATGGCAGATGTAGAAGGTGATGTGGCGAGTCTCTCCATCGTAAGTGGGGAGGATGAAGGGGTTTAAGTTGACCCGGAAATTTGAGTCTGTTATGCCTTTTACCCATTGTTTTGTGGGATCTTTTCTCACTTCTAGTATCATAAATTTCTAATTTATGAGATTCACTCTTGCAAATATCTGACACCCACCGAGGGGAATTTCAATTTCAGAGTTGGGCGAGGTCGGTATCTGTTTCGTTTATATATATTATTCATGTTATTATTGATGTTGCTTTATATATATATATATTATTGGTTCGTTATTGTTCTTATTATTACTACTTATATCCTTCTCTATCAATACCACTATGTTACATTACTATTAATATATATTATTGTTGGTCATGGAAATGAAAGAAAAAAAGAAAACATACGTATAAATAAATAGCCCAATATTTTCATAAACAGTCCATTAAAACATTAAGTCCATTTACATAGTCTAAAACTCCAAAAAAATATATTACATTAGTAGCCCATTTTGGGCCCAATAATTAAAAACCTAATCTGCCTTGTCTTTTGGCCCAACCGCTCACCACAACCGTCAAATCTAAATCAGATATGACGGTCCAGATTCTAGCAAGGGAATCTCTTCAACTTCAACACGCGCCGCACGCGCGGCCCCTCGGCTACTCTACGCGCGCGTGGAGCTCACGCACGCTTCTTGATCAACCGCAACCCTCGGATTTGGCTCCACGTTGGTGTACGGAGGCAGTTCTCCTTCTGGTCTCCTCCTTCTCACGTTTGCCCACAACATGCAAGGGAACACAAAGGACGATGTCAAATGTATTACCAAAAATGCAGGGGATTAGCCAACAATTTTAGAAAGACACAAAAATACCAGAAACAACAGAGGCAACCAATAGACGATTTTAGCATATTGTTTTCCTTTTTTTTATTCATGTAATTTTTAGGGTATATATAAAAAAACCCTAGAATATTGTAATAAAAGAGGATTATGGATTATCAAGCAATAAAAAGAAAAAAAGCCTCTAGATTTCAGAGGTATCTTTTCTCTTATTTTCTTTTTGAAGCATCATAACAAATAAAAGTTAGGGTTTTATTTTTTTACCTTCGTGATGGTTCGTCTTCTTTCGCGCCGTTGCCTTTCCCCGCCGATGACAAGCCTCATGGCCTTCTTGAGGCCATGCATGGTGAATTAGTGAAGAGGCAAGCGTCGAAAGAGTTTTTTTTAAAAACTAGGTTTAGGATTTCAGTTCTGTTTTCATATAAAGGAATGAGCTTTATCGTTTTCAAGCAAAAAGAAGGACATATATGATTTTAAACTGAGAAACTGAGTTATTTTGGTTGGTTTTAGGGTTCGCCGGCCGCCGATGACCGACGACCGACGTGGTGGAAAGGCGGTGATTTCTGGGTTTGTGCATCGATGAACGACGACATTCATCAGAGATTGAGAGAATAGGGGATGGTTATCTAAGTTTTTGAAAAGAATGAATTTTTTTCTATTTCCAGTAAAAATTTTGAGTTTTATACTTGTTTAAAAAGGGTTATTTATGTTTTAAAACCCTCCGCCTCCCCATATTCACGCCCTCGACCCTTTCGTGTTTCAAAACTACGACCGTGGTCCCTAAAGTTTCAAAGTGTTTTTCAATCTAGTCCCTTTTCAACATAATCTATTTTTAAATGGTAAAATACCCTTTTGGGTCCTCAAAGTTTCAGTTTTTGTTTGGTCTAGTCCTAATTCCAGTGAAGAAACCCCTTGTTTACCCTTTTTCATGCATATTTAATTTTCAGTCCCATTTACTATTGAAATTAGTATTCTTGCCTTGTTATGATGTGCATAATGTGGTTTGATATGTATATATTATATAGTATATAATATATGGTTTTTATATAGTATATGATATATGGTTGACATATATATATATATATTATATATAACTGTTTTTTATATAGTATATGATAATATAATATATGGTTTTTATACAGTATATAATATATGGTTTTAATATGTATATATGTATTCTATATGTTTCGTATATAATATACGGTTTAAATATATGTATATATATTATATGTTTTATGCATATTATAATATATAGTTTAAATGTAAATATGGCTACTGCCAAAACCTAACTTTATATATATATATATATATATATATTTATAGATATATATGTATAGTACCTTATTATATGTATATAGTATAGTTTTCATATGGTATAGTGCTTTAATATTTGATGTTTGAATCCTTTGTTTGTCCATTTATTTCATGCCTTTATATTTGCCATGTTATATCTTGCATCCTAAATATAAATTGCTAATACGGTGCCCTTTTATTCGGGAATACACATGACTAGTACCAGTCGTAGTGGTGGTGGTTTTTTCGTTTACTCTCAGGGCCCTTAAAATCTACTCATATGTATAACCGAATTTTGATTTAATTGTCATTTTAACTCGTACAATTCAATATTAACAAAGCGGTAATTGATTTGGTACCACGTTTGGGTGTAGTGGGGGTGCGAAACCTTCCCACTCGTAACCGACTCCCGAACTCATTCGAATCTCTGGTTTTGTTTTTCAGTGTCCGGTCTACCTAACCCAAGTGACCGGTGGCGACTCCGAGTTTTCATTTAAGAACACAATTTTAAAGAAATTCCCCCTTTTAATAAATGTTTTCAATAAAAGTGGGAACCCCTCGAACTTTAAAGTAGATTTCAAAACGTCGCTACAGCATGGCGACTCCGCTAGGGACCAGGCCGAACTTTTGGTTTTTCAAAAAAGAGAGTCAAGGCAAAAAGAAAAATCATCGCTTATTTAATATTATAAGTTGTGAGTTAAAGTGACAATTAAGTTGATGTTTGTTTATAAATGTGAGTTTATTTTAACACATTTAAAATTTGACATATAAACCCGTCCTTTTAAGTAGGGGAAAACGCTAGTGCTTTCGTGGGGATATTGTTCCTCCGTATGGGCCTAGTAAGTACCTTTAGGGCTCGAGTACCCTATGTTTTCGAGGGAATATCGTTTCCTCGTATGGACATAGCAAATGGGTCCCCCTGAATTGAACTCGATTAAAAGGAGCTTGTAACGAGTGATGATCGGGTGCTTTGCTACCCTTATTAGGGGACATCGAGGACAATTCGAGTACCTTTTTAGTACCAAAATTGCATGTAGAGAATATAGAAAGCTCACCCTTCTTAGAGCCATGCGGGTGTTTAGATGGGATGCAAGTAGGTTTATTTATTGCTTTGTTTGTTTAATCTTCCTGCTTTTTCGCTTCATTTATTTATTTTATTTAGTACTAACTTATTCTTTTGTGTTTTGTTTTTGCATATATTTTGTTGTATCTACATTACATGACATAAAGGTGTTGATTCGAAGTTGTTTGCCCAATTAGAGATATTTCATTATGGATGAGAGGTATCTTAAGAAAGTGGAAATCAACTCACGAGTTTGACATTGGTCCAAAAGTAGCCAAAGGATTCAAGGTGACAACTTACCGAGTGAACGCATAGTATCAGGGTATACTTATGTGAGCCTACAAAAAAATGATCTTCATGAATTGAAAGAGACATGGGAAAGTTGGGATTGGAGGTTGAAGAATTTGTTCCGTGATAACTATAGGGATATGGCCGATTTGATGTACGTCAGGATTAATGAACCCCTTATTCTGAGCCTTATTTCAATTTTGGAACCTCGCCTTTTGTTGTTTCACTTTTAATGGGAGGACATGATGCCTACAATCGAAGAATATACGACACTACTTAATCATAGCCGGAATGAGTAAAGATTGGGTAAAAGGCTTGATTTAAGAACGAGAGGATAATACTACTTTTTCATGAGAATGCATTCGAGATATAATACCTACACACCCGGATGAGGTTATGAAGATGGACCTGTTTGCCTTAGGGATATATGGTTTGATCATTTTTTTGAGAGTTTTGAGCAATATTGATGTAGCCGTTTTGAATTTATACAAACACTCGAAGAGAAAGGTAAACCCGACATCAACAATATTGACCGAAAACTCTATTTCTTTGAACGGTATTTGAAGGCATGAAGATGGGCATTTTAGAGGTTGTGCCCAATTACTTCAGGTTTGGATCCAAAGTCATTTTTGGGATACACTGGAAAAAGTTTTACCTGGTATATTCTTGGGAGGCTTTTCTCCCTTGCAAGAGTATTTGGCCAAGGAATGTCGAGAAGATTTCAACAAGAAGAAGTGAACTAAGATCCTCAAGAATCTTTAAGATAGCGACATAGTTTGGCAAGTACCTTGGCAAGGTAGCGTCACCCATTTCTTGTACTAGTGTGGAGATTACAATTGGTTAATGATGCTAGGTCTGCATGGAGGGATTGGTTGCACCCCTTTGTTGGTATCAAGACAGTTTGGGTCCCGATAGTTTGTTCCCGTTACTTTGGGATTGAGTCGAACCGAATTTGCTTTCAAGGGTGAATTTAAAGAGAAAGTTCAAAATGTTTCTAGGGCTTGGGATCATTGATACCGTATGAATATGGAAAAAGATAGTAAGTGCGAGTTCACTTCTGATTATGATTTTTGGAGGCGTTGGAGAATCAATGATTAGATTCCAAAGCCAGGTCAAGGACCAACCATGACACTCGAGGAACACATGAGGATAATTCCTTCTGAAGCCGACATTTTGAGGAGTGAACTAGAAGAAGTTAAGAAGAAGATAGAAGCCTTGCAAATCGAGCCTGCGAATGAGCTCTACAAAGTAAGCTTGGATGTGGATATACTGTTGGGAAACGCCGGTACACCCTATGGTGCAGTGGAAAAATTATCCGGCGTAATCCACATGTGCAATGAGACGAATTTGGCGTGATGAAGGATGATACGTTACCTTAATAAATCTAGAATCTGGAAATCCGTAGGGAATTCAGAATAGCCAAATTGAATTTGAGTCGTCACAATAGCGCTCCGACCTCTACGCAGTCCACCTGAATGAAACGAACACTATTTTCTCTTCTCTAACTATTAGAGAGTTTTTTCAAAAACTAGAATCAATGGCTGCTAGACCTTATGCCTTTATATAGCATTTAAAAACCTAATTCTAATTAAATTCGTATTCTTAAATATACAATATATTTAACTGAATATAATTAGGTTTTTTTAATATATATATATATATACTTTAATAATATTTGATAACTACAATAACTTATCAAATATTAACATATATATATATATATATATATATAAATATAAACGAAATTATCCATAATTACAATAATTATAACAATTTTGGTTTCTCACTAATTACGTGTACAACAAGTTTTTACACATGCTATCGAATCGATATTTGTTCGTTTCAATCATAGGGTGTGACCCTTGTAGGTTCATGTAACATTAGCAGTAATATCTAGAACAATTTTAATATTACAAGCAATGAGTGACATCTAGCAATACATCATTGCTACCTAAGTTATATGAAATCATGGTTCGATTTAACCTTTTTTCCGTGATTAACTTCTTTTATGTATTTCATCCTTTTGTCCTCATAACTAGATCGGACACAAGTCATGGATTAGTCACACTTGTATAGTCCATCTAATGTTTCTTGATATCTTGAGTAGACTATTATAAAAAAATAACTATGATATCCCATATCAATTTATTTGAGCATGGCCATACATTTTCTAGTCTCACTCAATCAACTGGCCTATGATATTACTCCTATTATGTAGGAGGGACAAATCCTATCTTGATCAACCATATTTCTCTACATGGATTATGACATATCCAATATCAGTCTTTATAGTGTAGTCAGTTACGACACACGTTTGACCGCATCAAAATATGTCACTCACGATGTTGAAATAATGATGATCTCAAGTCTGAGGATCATACATGTAGTTATCACCATAAGCAATGTTGTGTCTGTCACATAATAATCCAAGAAATATGCTCATAGTGGGTCAGTCCAGTATGTTGTTCCCTAACACATACTTATGTATTGATTTTGACATCTTCATGTAAATGACAACACTTTGTCATCAATCAACTACATATTAGTCTTAATACATTATTGTTGTCCAAACCCACAATAATTTTGACTAAGGACATTCAAGAATAACTATATTATTCTAAGGACTTTATTATAATTCAGTTTATTTATAGATACACAGAATATGACTAAAATAATAATAATAGCTTTATTTTAATAAACAAGATAAAATAAGTATGCCTTTTACAACCATATCATGATTGGTCTTTGGGCATACTCCAACAATCTCCCACTATCACTAAGACCAATCACTCATGTATCTAATACCAAGAGACTTAGTGTGACATTCATGCTTCTGCTGTGTTAGAGGCTTTGTTAGTGGATCGACGATATTTTCATCTGTTGGTACTCTGCATATTTCTACATCTTCTCGATCAATGATTTCACAAATGAGATAGTAACGCCTAAGTATTTGTTTGGATCGCTAGTGAGATATGGGTTCTTTTGCTTGTGCGATGGCTCCGTTGTTGTCACAACGTAGATCTATGGCATTTGATATGCTAGGCACGACCCCTAGTTCAGATATGAACTTTTTGATCCAAACAGCCTCTTTTGCAAAGATCGCTTGCTGCAATATACTCGGCTTCTGTTGTAGAATCTTCTATTGTATCTTGCTTTGAACTTTTCCAGCTTACAACACCTCCATTAAGGCAAAACACAAAACCTAATTGCGATCGAAAATTATCCTTATCAATTTGGAAGCTTGCATCAGTATAACCTTTTATACTTAGCTCTTCCTCACCTCCATACATAAGAACTATATCCTTAGTTCTTCGTAAGTTCTTAAGGATATTTTGACTGCAACCCAATGACCTTCACAGAGATCTACTTGGTATCGACTTGTCATACTTAGTGCATATGATACATCAGGATGTGTACATAGCATGACATACATGATAGATCCAATGGCCGAAGCATATGGAATCTTACTCATGCGCTCTCTCTCTTGAGGTGTTGAAGGACTCATTTCCTTCGATAGTGAATTACCATGTATCATAGCTAAGAATCCTCTTTTAGATTCTTCCATACTTAATCTTTTTAGTACTTTATCTATGTATGTATTTTGACTTAGTCCTAGAAGTCATCTTGATCTATCTCTATAGATCTTGACTCCTAATATGTAGGTTGCTTCACCCAAGTCTTTCATAGAAAAACATTTTCCTAAACAAGTCTTTACAGACTGTAAGGTAGGTATGTCATTTCCTATTATTAGTATGTCATCCACATACAATACCAAATATGTAATAGTGCTCCCACTAGTTTTTTTGAAAACACATGGCTCATCTTTATTTTTAATGAAACCAAACTCTTTGATTGCCTTATTAAAACGAAGATTCCAACTTCAAGAAGCTTGCTTTAACCCATAAATGGATCTTTGTAGCTTGCATACTTTTAGGGCATCTTTTTGATTGACAAAATCCTCAGGTTGTGTCATGTACACATCCTCATCTAATTTTCCATTAAGGAAAGTGATTTTGACATCCATTTGCTAGATTTCATAATCATAATATGCATATATTGCAAGCAATATCCAGATAGATTTAAACATAGCAACAGGGGAAAAAGTTTCATCATAGTCTATACCATGAATTTGAAAAAATCCCTTAGCGACCAATCGCCCTTTGTATGTTTGTATATTGCCATCTATGTCGGTTTTCTTTTTGAAAACCCATTTGCACCCTATGGGCTTAATTCCTTCGGGTAGGTCAACCAAAGTCCATACTTGGTTTTCTGACATGGAATCCATCTCAGATTTCATGGCTTCTAGCCATTTCTCAGAGTCTGGGCTCTCCACTGCTTCCCTTTAAGTCTTAGGCTCATCTTGGTCCATGAGAAGAACATCTCCATGCAATGTGACAAGAAATCCATATATCTTAGGCGCATCGCGTTCTCTCATAGACCTTCGCAGTGGTTGTGTTTCAAGAATGATTGGATGTTCCTCAACTATTTATGGATCTTGTTGTTGTTCAATCTCTGGCTCAGTGATCTATGGTTGATCTTGAATTTTCTCAAGTTCAATATTTCTCCCATTTCCTTTTCTGAAAATAAATTCTCTTTCGAGGAAGACTCCCGTTCGAGCAACAAACACTTTGTTCTCAGATGGATTGAAGAAATAGTATTCTTTTGTTTCTTTAGGATACCCTACAAAATTACACTTATGAGATTTAGGTTCGAGTTTTGTAGACATCTGATGTTTAAAATAAACTTCGCATCCCCAAATTTTCATAAAAGATATACTAGGACATTTCCCAGTCCACATCTCATATGGTGTCTTTTGAACCGATTTAGATGGAACACGATTTAGTGTGAAAGCAGTTGTTTCTAGCGCATGTCCCCAAAAAGAAGTTGAAAGATCATCATGACTCATCATTGACCGAACCATGTCTAACAATGTTTGATTTCTCCTTTCAGAGACTCCATTGTGTTGTGGAGTACCTGGAGGTGTAAGTTGTGAGACAATCCCACATTTTTTAAGAAGTTCATCAAACTATAGGCTTAAGTATTCTCCTCATCGATCTGATCGAAGAGCTTTGATACTCTTTCCTAATTGGTTTTTTACTTCATTGTTAAATTCCTTGAACTTTTCAAGGGCTTCAGATTTATGATGCATTAGGTAAACGTACCCATATCTACTGAAGTCGTCAGTGAAAGTAATGAAACCCTCCTCTGGCTTGTGTATTCATCGGTCTACATACATCACTATTTACTAGACCTAATAAATCACTTGCTCATTCATTTTTACCGTCAAACGGTAATTTGGTCATATTTCCCATTAAGCAAGGTTCACAAATATCTAATTGTTCAAAAATAAAAAAATCCAAAAATCTATCTTTATGAAGTCTTGATATGCGTTTCTCACTTATATGACCCAAGCGACAATGCCAGAGATAAGTTTAATTAGAGTCATTTGTTTTTGATCTTTTCGTATTTATGTTATATATAGAATTGTCTTAATCTAAGATATATAGGCCATTGATTAATTGAGCCGTGCCATAAAAAACATTATTGAGGGAAAAAGAACAACTATTATTCTTAATAATAATCTCAAAACCAATCTTGTCCAAACAAGAAATTGAAATAATGTTTTTAGTCAAACTAGGTACGAAATAACACTCCTCTAAATCTAAAACAAGTCCACTAGGTAATGAAAAAGTATATGTTCCTATGGCTAATGCAGCAACTCTTGCTCTATTTCCAACTCGTAGGTCCACATCTCCTTTTGCCAATTTTCTACTCCTTTTTAGTCCCTTTACGTACACAAATGTGCACAACCGGTATCTAATACCCAAGAAGTAGATGTTGATATATTAATATCAATAACATAAATACCGATCCAGATCTGTCTATTTTCTCTTGCCTTCTTGATGTCCTCAAGATAAACAGGCGCTTTCTCTTCCAATGTACAACATTGTTGCAATAGAAACACTTTCCTTCTTTTGCAACTCCTCATTTGGGTTTCAATGCAACCTTTCCTTTGTTAGGCTTTGGTTTTGCCTTGGTGTCGGGCTTTCTTTTTCTGTTATCTTTTTGGACCATCAGAATAGGTTTGCAACCAACCTTTTTCATGTTGTTCTCTACTGTTCTTAACAGACCAAGCAACTGGGGTAACGATTTGTTAATTTCATTCATATTGAAATTAAGAACAAACTGATTAAAACTATCTGGCAACGATTGCAGGATAATATCAGTAGCCAATTCATCACTTAGAGGGAAGCCCAACTTTTCCAGGGTCTGAATATACCCTATCATTTTGAGAACATGAGTTCCCACTGGAGTTCCCCCAACCATCTTGCATCGAAACAAAGCTTAGAGGTCTCATACCTCTCTTGATGAGCTTGCCCCTCATATAATTCCTTGAGATTTTTAACCATCTCATAGGGAACCATGTCCTCATGTTGCTTTTGAAGCTCAGGGGTCATGGTCGCAAGCATCAAACAACCAACATCTACCATGCCACTTGAGTATTTTTCAAAGGCTTCCAATTCATCTTTAGAGGCATCATCTGGTGGTTTTTTAGGGACAAGTTCTTCGATGATTGTTAGTTTCCGTTCTTGTTTTAGGACAATCTTCAAATTGCGGAACCAGTCAAGGAAGTTCAAGCTATTTAATTTGTCATTCTCAAGGATGGATCGCAATGATAATGTGTGTGCCATAAATCTACAATGATAAAATATGTTTTATAAGTACATATTTATCATGTTTATAAAGTAATACCATTCCCACTATTAAAAACCCCCAAAATCAAAAAACTTGCTAAAATTATTTCTAGTGGGTAAGGATCTATATTTCATTTTATTCTAAGTCATCTTTGGCTTTACTTATAGAATTCCTATATTTGATGAACAACTATTTGTCCAAAACAAAGTTCACATGGTCTAATGGAAAGAACAATAATGAACAGTGCACCAGGTAGGTAACTTATGTAAGAGATGTGGTGTACTGAGCACGCTTAAATACCAAGTCTTTCAAAGAACCAATCCTAGATATGCACTTTTGTATTGTTTTTCAATCACCAAAGTTCTTGAACAATCATTAGTCTTTAAGTTTCTAATCTTATTAGAACAAACTAGTTTAACCAATATTACTACTAGTGAATATCACTTGCTTCTTTTTCGCGTTTAACCAGGATATATCTAAGTATTTTGCTTTGGCAAAATCCACATAGTATCGATCGAGGTTTTAACGAGGGCTAATATTGGATGACTATTTTTAATTAAATATGAAGGTTTTTTTTGTTATATTAATCTCACCATTCTATTATGATCTAATCAGTTACCATCACGCTAAAAAAACATACATTGTATCACATACATGTAAAGTAGTAAATATAAATGCAATGGTTATAGCCCTTAAAAGCTGGCCCATTCCAAGTCAATGGGAGAACCAAAATTACTAAAGATAGAACTTGCTTTTCAAGCACCTAATCCACCTTTGATCGGCCCATCAGCCTGCTCCTTTGGTCCACGCTTTCTCCGTAAATATTACAAATTTTCAGAAACTCATTTTACATACGAGGAATAAGATGAGAAAAAATTACAATAGACGAAAGAAAGGCACGACATGCAGCCGTATTTATATAAAATCAAAGTAAATAGGCTATTTGGGCTATAACCATGCATTTTCAAACACCGTATATATAATCCAAAACATACACATGTTTTATCTTGTTAATTAAGATTAACTAAATAGTTCCTACGACCTTTGTTGCTTACGCGGTCCGCGATTCGGGGCGTCGTCCGCGCCCAAGTGTGCCGATTTTTTTAATTTTGATACTTGATTACTATGGAAAAACCTCACGATTTGATAACTTTTATCAACGAATTCGTGTTTTTTGGGATTTTTCAATCCCTAAGGTTTTTCACTCTGGAACAACCATTATTCCTCTGCCAAAGACGATCTGCTATCTTAACCGCATGTTCATCATGTCAACTATTAACATATGACTATCAAAAGCCTACCGCAAAAAACACATGATTAACACTTAACCATCGATCGTAAAAAAATGTTAAAACAGATTAACAAAAAAAAGTAAAACATGCATCTCATACAAAAACATCATCCAAGTATTTAAGTCTGAATTCGTATCGTACAAGTGGCTCTGATACCACTGTTGGGAAACGCCGGTACACCCCATGGCGCAGCAGAAAAATTATCCGGTGTAATCCACCAGTGATCCATATACAAGAGACGAATTTGGGGTGATGAAGGATGATACGTTACCTTAATAAATCTGGAATATGGAAATCCGTAGGGAATTCAGAATAACCAAATCGAATTCGAATTGTCACAATAGCGTTTCGACCTCTATGCAGTCCACCCGAATGAAATGAACAATATTTTCTCTTCTCTAACTATTAGAGAGGTTTTTTTCGAAAATCAGAATCAATGGCTGCTAGACCTTATGCTTTTATATAGCATTTAAAAACCTAATTCTAATTAAATTCGTATTCTTAAATATACAATATATTTAACCGAATATAATTAAATATGTAGAATATATTCTACTTTAATTAGGTTTCTTTTAGAATATATATATATACTTTAATAATATTTGATAATATTAATAACTTATCAAATATTAACATATATATATAAACAAAAATTATCCATAATTACAATAATTATAACAATTTTGATTTTTCACTAATTACGTGTACAACAAGTTTGTACACATGCTATCTAATCGATATTTGTTCGTTTCAATCATAGGGTGTGACCCTTGTAGGTTCATGTAACGTTAGCAGTAATATCTAGAACAATTTTAATATTACAAGCAATGAGTGACATCTAGCAATACATCATTGCTACATAAGTTATATGAAATCATGGTTCGATTTAACCTTTTTTTCCGATTAACTTCTTTTATGTATTTCATCCTTTTGTCCTCATATCTAGATCGGACACAAGTCATGGATTAGTCACACTTGTATAGTCCATCTAATGTTTCTTGATATCTTGAGTAGACTATTATAAAAAAATAACTATGATATCCCATATCAATTTATTTGAGCATGGCCATACATTTTCTAGTCTCACTCAATCAACTGGCCTATGATATTACTCCTATTATGTAGGAGGGACAAATCCTATCTTGATCAACCATATTTCTCTACATGGATTATGACATATCCAATATCAGTCTTTATAGTGTAGTCAGTTACGACACACGTTTGACCGCATCAAAATATGTCACTCACGATGTTGAAATAATGATGATCTCAAGTCTGAGGATCATACATGTAGTTATCACCATAAGCAATGTTGTGTCTGTCACATAATAATCCAAGAAATATGCTCATAGTGGGTCACCCCAAAGATGTTGTTCCCTAACACATACTTATGTATTGATTTTGACATCTTCATGTAAATGACAACACTTTGTCATCAATCAACTACATATTAGTCTTAATACATTATTGTTGTCCAAACCCACAATAATTTTGACTAAGGACATTCAAGAATAAATATATTATTCTAAGGACTTTATTATAATTTAGTTTATTTATAGATACACAATATGACTAAAATAATAATAATAGCTTTATTTTAATAAACAAGATAAAATAAGTATGCCTTTTACAACCATATCATGATTGGTCTTTGGGCATACTCCAACAATCTCCCACTATCACTAAGACCAATCACTCATGTATCTAATACCAAGAGACTTAGTGTGACATTCATGCTTCTGCTGTGTTAGAGGCTTTGTTAGTGGATCGACGATATTTTCATCTGTTGGTACTCTGCATATTTCTACATCTTCTCGATCAATGATTTCACAAATGAGATAGTAACGCCTAAGTATTTGTTTGGATCGCTAGTGAGATATGGGTTCTTTTGCTTGTGCGATGGCTCCGTTGTTGTCACAACGTAGATCTATGGCATTTGATATGCTAGGCACGACCCCTAGTTCAGATATGAACTTTTTGATCCAAACAGCCTCTTTTGCAGCATCGCTTGCTGCAATATACTCGGCTTCTGTTGTAGAATCTTCTATTGTATCTTGCTTTGAACTTTTCCAGCTTACAACACCTCCATTAAGGCAAAACACAAAACCTAATTGCGATCGAAAATTATCCTTATCAATTTGGAAGCTTGCATCAGTATAACCTTTTATACTTAGCTCTTCCTCACCTCCATACATAAGAACTATATCCTTAGTTCTTCGTAAGTTCTTAAGGATATTTTGACTGCAACCCAATGACCTTCACAGAGATCTACTTGGTATCGACTTGTCATACTTAGTGCATATGATACATCAGGATGTGTACATAGCATGACATACATGATAGATCCAATGGCCGAAGCATATGGAATCTTACTCATGCGCTCTCTCTCTTGAGGTGTTGAAGGACTCATTTCCTTCGATAGTGAATTACCATGTATCATAGCTAAGAATCCTCTTTTAGATTCTTCCATACTTAATCTTTTTAGTACTTTATCTATGTATGTATTTTGACTTAGTCCTAGAAGTCATCTTGATCTATCTCTATAGATCTTGACTCCTAATATGTAGGTTGCTTCACCCAAGTCTTTCATAGAAAAACATTTTCCTAAACAAGTCTTTACAGATCAAAGGTAGGTATGTCATTTCCTATTATTAGTATGTCATCCACATACAATACCAAATATGTAATAGTGCTCCCACTAGTTTTTTTGAAAACACATGGCTCATCTTTATTTTTAATGAAACCAAACTCTTTGATTGCCTTATTAAAACGAAGATTCCAACTTCAAGAAGCTTGCTTTAACCCATAAATGGATCTTTGTAGCTTGCATACTTTTAGGGCATCTTTTTGATTGACAAAATCCTCAGGTTGTGTCATGTACACATCCTCATCTAATTTTCCATTAAGGAAAGTGATTTTGACATCCATTTGCTAGATTTCATAATCATAATATGCATATATTGCAAGCAATATCCAGATAGATTTAAACATAGCAACAGGGGAAAAAGTTTCATCATAGTCTATACCATGAATTTGAAAAAATCCCTTAGCGACCAATCGCCCTTTGTATGTTTGTATATTGCCATCTATGTCGGTTTTCTTTTTGAAAACCCATTTGCACCCTATGGGCTTAATTCCTTGGGTAGGTCAACCAAAGTCCATACTTGGTTTTTTCGACATGGAATCCATCTCGATTTCATGGCTTCTAGCCATTTCTCAGAGTCTGGGCTCTCCACTGCTTCCCTTTAAGTCTTAGGCTCATCTTGGTCCATGAGAAGAACATCTCCATGCAATGTGACAAGAAATCCATATATCTTAGGCGCATCGCGTTCTCTCATAGACCTTCGCAGTGGTTGTGTTTCAAGAATGATTGGATGTTCCTCAACTATTTATGGATCTTGTTGTTGTTCAATCTCCTGCCGATGATCTATGGTTGATCTTGAATTTTCTCAAGTTCAATATTTCTCCCATTTCCTTTTCTGAAAATAAATTCTCTTTCGAGGAAGACTCCGCTTCGAGCAACAAACACTTTGTTCTCGGATGGATTGAAGAAATAGTATTCTTTTGTTTCTTTAGGATACCCTACAAAATTACACTTATGAGATTTAGGTTCGAGTTTTGTAGACATCGATGTTTAAAATAAACTTCGCATCCCCAAATTTTCATAAAAGATATACTAGGACATTTCCCACCCACATCTCATATGGTGTCTTTTGAACCGATTTAGATGGAACACGATTTAGTGTGAAAGCAGTTGTTTCTAGCGCATGTCCCCAAAAAGAAGTTGAAAGATCATCATGACTCATCATTGACCGAACCATGTCTAACAATGTTTGATTTCTCCTTTCAGAGACTCCATTGTGTTGTGGAGTACCCGGAGGTGTAAGTTGTGAGACAATCCCACATTTTTTAAGAAGTTCATCAAACTATAGGCTTAAGTATTCTCCTCATCGATCTGATCGAAGAGCTTTGATACTCTTTCCTAATTGGTTTTTTACTTCATTGTTAAATTCCTTGAACTTTTCAAGGGCTTCAGATTTATGATGCATTAGGTAAACGTACCCATATCTACCAAGTCGCAAAAAAAGTAATGAAACCCTCCTCTGGCTTGTGTATTCATCGGTCTACATACATCACTATTTACTAGACCTAATAAATCACTTGCTCATTCATTTTTACCGTCAAACGGTAATTTGGTCATATTTCCCATTAAGCAAGGTTCACAAATATCTAATTGTTCAAAAATAAAAAAATCCAAAAATCTATCTTTATGAAGTCTTGATATGCGTTTCTCACTTATATGACCCAAGCGACAATGCCGAGATAAGTTTAATTAGAGTCATTTGTTTTTGATCTTTTCGTATTTATGTTATATATAGAATTGTCTTAATCTAAGATATATAGGCCATTGATTAATTGAGCCGTGCCATAAAAAACATTATTGAGGGAAAAAGAACAACTATTATTCTTAATAATAATCTCAAAACCAATCTTGTCCAAACAAGAAATTGAAATAATGTTTTTAGTCAAACTAGGTACGAAATAACACTCCTCTAAATCTAAAACAAGTCCACTAGGTAATGAAAAAGTATATGTTCCTATGGCTAATGCAGCAACTCTTGCTCTATTTCCAACTCGTAGGTCCACATCTCCTTTTGCCAATTTTCTACTCCTTTTTAGTCCCTTTACAGAAGTACAAATGTGCACAACCGGTATCTAATACCCAAGAAGTAGATGTTGATATATTAATATCAATAACATAAATACCTGATCCAGACTGTCTATTTTCTCTTGCCTTCTTGATGTCCTCAAGATAAACAGGGCAGTTTCTCTTCCAATGTACAACATTGTTGCAATAGAAACACTTTCCTTCTTTTGCAACTCCTCATTTGGGTTTCAATGCAACCTTTCCTTTGTTAGGCTTTGGTTTTGCCTTGGTGTCGGGCTTTCTTTTTCTGTTATCTTTTTGGACCATCAGAATAGGTTTGCAACCAACCTTTTTCATGTTGTTCTCTACTGTTCTTAACAGACCAAGCAACTGGGGTAACGATTTGTTAATTTCATTCATATTGAAATTAAGAACAAACCGATTAAAACTATCCGCAACGATTGCGGGATAATATCGTGCCAATTCATCACTTAGAGGAAGCCCAACTTTTCCAGGGTCTGAATATACCCTATCATTTTGAGAACATGAGTTCCCACTGGAGTTCCCCCAACCATCTTGCATCGAAACAAAGCTTAGAGGTCTCATACCTCTCTTGATGAGCTTGCCCCTCATATAATTCCTTGAGATTTTTAACCATCTCATAGGGAACCATGTCCTCATGTTGCTTTTGAAGCTCAGGGGTCATGGTCGCAAGCATCAAACAACCAACATCTACCATGCCACTTGAGTATTTTTCAAAGGCTTCCAATTCATCTTTAGAGGCATCATCTGGTGGTTTTTTAGGGACAAGTTCTTCGATGATTGTTAGTTTCGTTCTTGTTTTAGGACAATCTTCAAATTGGAACCAGTCAAGGAAGTTCAAGCTATTTAATTTGTCATTCTCAAGGATGGATCGCAATGATAATGTGTGTGCCATAAATCTACAATGATAAAATATGTTTTATAAGTACATATTTATCATGTTTATAAAGTAATACCATTCCCACTATTAAAAACCCCCAAAATCAAAAAACTTGCTAAAATTATTTCTAGTGGGTAAGGATCTATATTTCATTTTATTCTAAGTCATCTTTGGCTTTACTTATAGAATTCCTATATTTGATGAACAACTATTTGTCCAAAACAAAGTTCACATGGTCTAATGGAAAGAACAATAATGAACAAAGGCACCGGTAGGGTAACTTATGTAAGAGATGTGGTGTCTTGAGCACGCTTAAATACCAAGTCTTTCAAAGAACCAATCCTAGATATGCACTTTTGTATTGTTTTTCAATCACCAAAGTTCTTGAACAATCATTAGTCTTTAAGTTTCTAATCTTATTAGAACAAACTAGTTTAACCAATATTACTACTAGTGAATATCACTTGCTTCTTTTTCGCGTTTAACCAGGATATATCTAAGTATTTTGCTTTGGCAAAATCCACATAGTATCGATCGAGGTTTTAACGAGGGCTAATATTGGATGACTATTTTTAATTAAATATGAAGGTTTTTTTTGTTATATTAATCTCACCATTCTATTATGATCTAATCAGTTACCATCACGCTAAAAAAACATACATTGTATCACATACATGTAAAGTAGTAAATATAAATGCAATGGTTATAGCCCTTAAAAGCTGGCCCATTCCAAGTCAATGGGAGAACCAAAATTACTAAAGATAGAACTTGCTTTTCAAGCACCTAATCCACCTTTGATCGGCCCATCAGCCTGCTCCTTTGGTCCACGCTTTCTCCGTAAATATTACAAATTTTCAGAAACTCATTTTACATACGAGGGAATAAGATGAGAAAAAAATTACAATAGACGAAAGAAAGGCACGACATGCAGGCCGTATTTATATAAAATCAAAGTAAATAGGCTATTTGGGCTATAACCATGCATTTTCAAACACCGTATATATAATCCAAAACATACACATGTTTTATCTTGTTAATTAAGATTAACTAAATAGTTCCTACGACCTTTGTTGCTTACGCGGTCTGGCAGATTCGGGGCCGTCTGGTCCGCCCCAGTGTGCCGATTTTTTTTAATTTTGATACTTCGATTACTATGGAAAAACCTCACGATTTGATAACTTTTATCAACGAATTCGTGTTTTTTGGGATTTTTCAATCCCTAAGGTTTTTCACTCTGGAACAACCATTATTCCTCTGCCAAAGACGATCTGCTATCTTAACCGCATGTTCATCATGTCAACTATTAACATATGACTATCAAAAGCCTACCGCAAAAAACACATGATTAACACTTAACCATCGATCGTAAAAAAATGTTAAAACAGATTAACAAAAAAAAGTAAAACATGCATCTCATACAAAAACATCATCCAAGTATTTAAGTCTGAATTCGTATCGCATAAAGTGGCTCGATACCACCATTGGGAAACGCCAGGTACACCCCATGGCGCAGCAGAAAAATTATCCGGTGTAATCCACCAGTGATCCATATACAAGAGACGAATTTGGGGTGATGAAGGATGATACGTTACCTTAATAAATCTGGAATATGGAAATCCGTAGGGAATTCAGAATAACCAAATCGAATTCGAATTGTCACAATAGCGTTTCGACCTCTATGCAGTCCACCCGAATGAAATGAACAATATTTTCTCTTCTCTAACTATTAGAGAGGTTTTTTTCGAAAATCAGAATCAATGGCTGCTAGACCTTATGCTTTTATATAGCATTTAAAAACCTAATTCTAATTAAATTCGTCTTCTTAAATATACAATATATTTAACCGAGTATAATTAAATATGTAGAATCTGATTCTACTTTAATTAGGTTTCTTTTAGATATATATATATATATACTTTAATAATATTTGATAACTACAATAACTTATCAAATATTAACATATATATATAAACAAAATTATCCATAATTACAATAATTATAACAATTTTGATTTTTCACTAATTACGTGTACAACAAGTTTGTACACATGCTATCTAATCGATATTTGTTCGTTTCAATCATAGGGTGTGACCCTTGTAGGTTCATGTAACGTTAGCAGTAATATCCAGAACAATTCTAATATTACAAGCAACGAGTGGCATCTAGCAATACATCATTGCTACATAAGTTACATGAAATCGTGGTTCGATTCAACCTTTTTTTCGTGATTAACTTCTTTTATGTATTTCATCGTTTTGTCCTCATATCTAGATCGGACACAAGTCATGGATTAGTCACACTTGTATAGTCCATCTAATGTTTCTTGATATCTTGAGTAGACTATTATAAACGAATAATTATGATATCCCATATCAATTTATTCGAGCATGGCCATGCATTTTCTAGTCTCACTCAATCAAGTGGCCTATGATATTACTCCTATTATGTAGGAGGGATAAATCCTATCTTGATCAACCATGTTTCGCTACATAGATTATGACATATCCAATATCAGTCTTTATAGTGTAGTCAGTTACGACACACGTTTGACCGCATCAAAATATGTTACTCACGATGTTGAAATAATGATGATCTCAAGTCTGAGGATCATACATGTAGTTATCACCATAAGAAATGTTGTGACTGTCACATAATAATCCAAGAAACATGCTCATAGTGGGTCAGTCCAGTATGTTGTTCCCTAACACATACTTATGTATTGATTTTGACATCTTCATGTCAATGACAACACTTTGTCATCAATCAACTACATATTAGTCTTAATACATTATTGTTGTCCAAGCCCACAACAATCTTGACTAAGGACATTCAAGAATAATATGAATAACTATATTATTCTAAGGACTTTATTATAATTTAGTTTATTTATAGATACACATATAAAACTGAAATAATAATAATAATGGCTTTATTTTAATAAACAAGATAAAATAAGTATGTCTTTTACAACCATCTCATGATTGGTCTTTGGGCATACTCCAACATATATGTGATGAGACAATCAAGGAATTAAGGAAATAGAATACGAATTTAAAGGAAAAAAGGTCCTTTATCAAAATGATACTGTTAAGCTTCAAGCTTTGGTGCGAACTGCCCACCGAAAAAAACTTCTAGCATTTGAGAAAGAAAGAAAAATCGACATAAGGTTGGTCGAGGAAGAAAGAGAGATGAGGAAGCAAGCGATGGAAAAAGAAAGGGAACGTAACAAGATGACCATCGAGAAGGAGAGAAAGGCTTTTAGGAGTACAATTAATCAGGAAAAAGAGAAAGCCAAGAAATAGATGGAGAAAGGTAAACAAGTAGTGGATTGGGAGAGAGAAAATGTTGCTGCATGGCAGAGAAAGTCACACGACAATAAGAATTGTCTACAAGAGATGCAAGGTCTGTATAACACTACTTTTGAAAGCCTGAATCAAAGTCAAGCTCAGAATGCCCAGCTAGAGGCAATAATAGTGGAGTTGGATTAGTCTTTCCAAGAATACCGTGATCGGAGTGGCTTCCTTGAGCTTCAGGCCAGTCAGCACGAGAATGTGACACTTCGAGCTCAGATCGAGACGCTAGAGGCTACAATTCAAGACTACTTGGTTTGAATCGTGGTCCTTGAAGAAGCTGCGGAAAGTAGAGATAATTATTGGCTAAGGCGACTTCCGGATGCTACTCGAATGATTTAAGACCGAGATCAATACAACACAACTTTGATGGTTCATGTGCAAGAGGTATCCCAACATGTGAGGACTCTAGCTGTGGAAGCTGAAGCTCTTCACCCTTTTATCACCTTAGGGATGGATGAAACACCGAGGTTCTTCCAACTACTAAAAGCCATCGAAGAATTAAGAGTTAGGGTCGGTGCCCATCTGTAGGAATTTGATTTATCTGCTTTGTAATGAAGACCTCTTTATTTTCAATGAAAGTTATTCTAGGGTGATCACCTATAGAATCAACGCCTTTATTTGCATACATTCTCGCATTTATTTTTATTATCATATGTTCCATACACTTCATAGAATATATATCATACATTAATTAATGAAATAATGAAATAAATGATGGAAATATCATGAAAAAGGTGAAAGTTTAACCTACAATCATTTCGTACTCGTACGGTACCCGTTTGTAATCAATAGCAATGGGGGAGAGAATGGCCAAAGTGGAACAAGGTCAGAAAGACCGTGAGGTTCATTTGGATGGGATTGAACATAATATCAGAGATCAGATCACACAATCACAAGCTTCTATCATTGCTCAGATAACCGATTTGCTAATGAAGATGAAAAGCAAGGAAGGAGTTTCTGTTAATAGCTCAAATATTGAAGAACAAGAGGGCACTGCATCTCATGTGAAGGTTCAACTAGAAATCCTGGATCTGGGAAAGAAAATGTATATCAATCTAGCAGGGGCATCCGCCAATCATCCTATGAGGGCATCTACTAGCCACTACATGGGAGCTTCAGCAAATCAACCCATTGATTTAGGGGCAAGCTACAAGAACGAGGTACCAGACCTAAACATGATGAATGAGGTGGAGGAAAGGATTAGGGCTGAGATGGAAAAGAAGTATCCGTTTCTTTGAAAAAAAGTTCAAGACCTTGCAAGGGATAGGTGAGCAAGGGAACGATGCTAGTGATTTGAGCCTTGTAGTAGATTTTGTCCTTCCACCAAAATTCAAAGTTCTTGATTTTGATAAGTATGACGAAACTACTTTCCCCTCAGCTCAAATTACTATGTATTTTCGGAAGATGTCAGCTTTTATAAAGGATGAGATTTTACTCATTCACTGTTTTCAAGATAGCTTAACTAGTTCTGCGACCCGATGGTATACTCAACTTAGTTGAGTTAATATCAAGTAATGGAAAGACCTTTCAAGGCAGGTGACCGACATGACCTGAATCGAATCATGCTAGAAGGGATGTAACAAAGGTTAAATGAGAGTTTGTGCCAGTATGCTCAAAGATGTCACGATGTGGCCACTCAAATTCAGCCACTGATCCTCGAGCACTAGATCACACCGTTATTTGTAAACACTTTGAGGGGAACATTGTTTGACCGATTGATAAAAACACCACTCAAAATTTTTCCGACATGGTACGAACCGAGGAATCAATCGAGGTGGCTATAAAGAGTGGGAGAATTGACAGTGGAGAGAATTCTTGAAAGAACTACAAAAGAAAAGATAATGAGGTGAATACCACAAGCACATATACTGCCCCGAAGAGTTTCACTATTTCTTTGCCACAAGTCACAACCGGAGGTGGACAAGGCTCGAACAAGAAAGAAACTAGATCCCCAAAGAAAGAAAATGAGAAGGTGTCCTTCACTCCTCTACTGACGTCATATACCGAATTGTACTCGTAATTACACGAGGCTGATCTGGTTCGGCCATAATGTCGCTCCTTTTAAACCACCTTACCCTGCGTGGTACAATGAAAAAACACACTGTGATTATCATGCCGGTGTTGTAACCCCCTTAAACCTGACCCAAAAAAATGGGCAGAATCTAGGAAGTCACGTTTGAAGACTTGTCCCTCAAGAAAAATAATTAGGTTTAGAAATTAAATACCCAAAGTAATTGTTAAAAGGGTAATGAAGACACAATAATTTCTATTTATGTAAAATGCGGTCGTATAATAGTGTTTTGAAAAGTTGATAAAATATTCAATAAATAGTCTTATATGCATGATAAAAATAGTAAATCCCCAAATAAAGTGTCCGAGTCTGAAATTACATATTAGTCCATAGTAATTAAATAAAGTCCATAATCTGAAATAACTCATACTGATAAATAGGATAAAGTCTGATAAAACGAGGTCCTCCAAGTACCGTAGTCTAAGTCTGAGTATCTGAAACAGGAAGTAAGGGGGAGTAAAGCTTAGTGTGTCGCTAAAGTGCAGATGGTAACACATATCAAGAAAATCTAAACATCATGCTCAAACTCATACAGACAATCCGATATACAAATATGTATAAAATGATACACGAGACACAATGTCATGCATCCATCTACATCACCGTCTGAAGAGTAAGGTTCCTTAAAACTACTATCTACATTGTCACTAAGTTTGAAGTGGAGTTCAGCCCGTAGGTGAAGCCACTGATCTTCCCCGTTCAATTTCCCACCAATATGATATGACATGTTGATCCAAATTTCTGAATCAGAATGCATTCTTGTTTAATTAACGAGGATGCATGCACAAATAATTTGAAATTAATTAGTCTGATTTTTGATACACGATGCGTGGCATGTCATCATTTAAACCATATCATAACATAACCCACATATCATTCAAACATACACACATCATACACAAATAACAGAAGTATGTAGCACAGGCAGAGACACACGTCAGAGTACTAAAACTCAACGTCGAGAGTGACGCCTCCCACACTCAGCCCTAGTGTTGTGCGTAATAAGCGCTACGCAATTGTGCAAGTATACACGTTGCAAGTTATAGTATAAAAGATATCGTCTACACAAGGATTGGTGCCACTTCAAGAATCTAGTCTCTTGCACTGTAAAAAGTAAAAGAAAACACAAGTAAAGGATTATAGGAGTTTTAACTAATAACTAAATTAGAAGGCAATAAAGTAAAAGAATAAACGAGATCAAATGAGAGAGATAGGTCAGGTTATCGTGAGTTGAGGTGTGATAGCCGATTGGATCGTCTTGGTAAAAGAGTGCACGGGCAACTCAGTTGCCGTGGCAACTTGCACCACGGGGTTGCCTTGGCAACTAATTGATGGTTGCCTGGGCGACTAGTTGGGCAACTACTTGGGCGTCTGGGCAGCAACCTTCAAGGTTCGGCAGAGCGTTCTTCAATGGTTTCTTCTTATCCCTAAGTCAAAACTCTAGCTACTTGTGCATGCCTTGATAATACATCCCTGCGTGAATCAAAGGTGAACAACAACCAATCTTGCGCTCCTCTTAGCCGTTGAAATCCTTAACTTATTCCTAAGCCGGATTAATCTTCACCATCAATAGATTGAATAAAGATCATATTCATTCGTTTCTTGATTCTAACTCTCTCGATATTAGATAAATAGATGAAGTTACGAGATCCTCTCCCAATTCACTCGCAAACAAGAATAAGAACCAAGAATGAATAAACCTTGAATAGAAAAGTGCAAACTCTTATTACCTAAACAAAATCCAATAGTTTCTCACAACCACAAAACACAATAACCATAGCCAAATAGATTTAGTTCATGGCTAGGTTTCAAAGAAACACAAGATAAATAATCCCTAGCATGAACCTAATTGAACAAGAAAGAAAAAGATGAAGAATGAAGCTTGTCGAAATCTCCTTGCCCTAGATGCTTGTCGAAAATTCTCTCCTCTTGGAGTTGTCGAAATTCCTCTAATTTATATGGCTAGGTCAAAGTCCTTCTTTGAGGATGAAGTTAAGTTGGAATTAAATTATCTTTAAAGAATATAATTCTTTATTATAATTATATTTCTTCTAGAACTTCTCCTATCTTCTTGGAATTTAATTCTTCTTTAATATCTTCATGGAAATCAAACTCCTTTGGGATTTAGCTTTGCTCCACGTCATCTTGGGCTTGTCTAGTCATCAATTTCGACTACCATATCACCTTATTCTTTGTCGACAATTGCCCTAGCAACTGGCTCGGCGTCTCCTTCATGCATTGCCCTGGCAACTAGCTCGGCATCTCCTTCATGCACTGCCCTAGCAACTAGCTCTAGCCTTGCTTTGGCAAGTGATCCTGCATATACACACAAAACACACCAAAGCAACATCTTTTCCCACAAAACTACCAAGTTATGTAATCAAGCTCAACGATGGAAGGAAACATGGATTAATGCATGAATGGCTAATTATGCAACTAATATGAGCCTAAGTCTAACAATAATATGAGTAAAAAGGGTAAGAAAAATAGTACTTTTGAACACTTATCACACCCCCAAACTCGAACTATTGCTTGTCCTCTAGCAATGCAAACTAATAATTACCTGCCAAGACTTTAATTTTCACAAACTTAGCTTTGAATTTGATTTCAATTCTCAGAACCAGGGCACAAAGTATGATTGGCTTTTCATTTTTCAAAAAACTTAGGAGTTACTCGGAATCAAATTATAATGCTTGTGAGTGTGTGCGGAGTTGTGTGTAAGTTGATTTTTCAGATTCTATGCAAACAAGAGGTTTTCAAATTACTTCATTGGGTTCTTTTTAACATGTTTTAACTAGAGCCAGTTTTGGGCACCTCTAGTGTTTTGTTTTTAGTTTTCTTAAGTTAATTTATTTGACTAGAGCCGATTTTGGGCACCTCTAGCGATCAATTTTTAGCATATACTAGAGCCAGTTTCGGGCACCTCTAGCAATCAATTTTTTTAGCACATGCTAGAGCCAATCTCGGGCACCTCTAGCGATCAATTTTTTAGCACGTGCTAGAGCCAATTTCGGGCACCTCTAGCATTCATCCAATTTTTATTCTAATCCCCCAATTTGGTTAATTATCAACCTAAGCTCACTAGAATTCCTTAAATCAATCAAACCACAACAGTGTTTCATCAAATTTAGCATCATAGTAAAATTCTAAGTTTTTCCATGGTTATCCTAGAATAAAAATTCTATCAATTAAGTGCTTTGGCAAAATCATCATTGGATATTCATCAAATCTAGGCAATTCTTGTTCCAACTAAAGGCATGACAAGCAATTTATGTATCCTTAATGTAATACTTAAGATGAATGTAACTAAACATGGTAGCTACTAATAACAATCCCCCCAAACTCGAGTGAGGCATTGTCCTCAATGCATGCATTAAAGAAAAATAAAAATAAATAAAATAAAATGCAAACGAGGACTTACTCCGAGAGTTTGTCACCGTGGATGATTAGTTTCCTTTTGGTCGGTGTCTTGATTCTCTTGCTTGAATGCGATGGTTGTTTTCTTGTTACCGGTGGTAGAATCGATCCTCGTACGGGGTTGTCCTCATCGTCCTCTTCATCAATGTCATTGGCTTTTCGCTTGAAGGATTCAATTGGTGCGGTCTTTGTTGGTGCAATGGAGGACTCGTCCGAATCTGAAAAAACATACAATGATTCCGTAGGAGTTGATTCGGGCATAGGTTATTTACCTTTGGCTTTTGCAATGGTTTTCGGGATGTTTTTAGCTTTGGTTGCCGTGGCATCTTTAGGGTTGGTTACCGTGGCATCAGCTTGTGCAGGCACGATGTAGGTTGACGCAACATCATCTGTTGCGGTTGCCGTGGCGACTACTTCATTGGTTGCCGAGGCAAGGATCTCGGCAGGAAAGATTGGGAACGGCACACGATTGTCCGGGTACTTTTCTAGGATGACTTGGGTGATGGCATTGTTGTGCTCCTTCATGTACCGCATGAACATTATTTGTCGGTCTTTAATTTGCCTTAGGTGGCTCACCAATGGTTGCAAGAGTGCTTCAAAGTGTCCCGGGGTTGATGGCCGAGTTGCCCGGGCGTTAGGTGCTTGGGCATTAGGGATTGTCGGGGCGGTAGGAGTTGCCGCGGCAATTGGAGGCCTTGAAGATTTTCCCGGTGCCTCTCCCATTAGCTTTCGGATTTGTGCTTGATTCCAACCGGACTTTGGTAGGGCCTTTTCATCGGTGGACTCACTTGGGACATGCATCTCCTTGCAAAGATTAGAAATTAAGCAAGGGAAGAAAAGAGAACCCTTATCTTTTGAGCTACATACAAAAATATCATCACAAATAATTTTTCCAATGTTAATGATACGATTATGCAAAATAGAATGTATGAGCAAAAGACGTGGTATATCAACGGTAGTATTGTGTGTGGTGGGCATTAAAGAAGTTTTAACAAACTTATTCCATAGTTTTGCCTCGGGTTTAAGCCGAAGGTGATTTACCGTGCCCTTGTATTTACCGTCGTTCCAATGAGTTCCCGGTTGAGTGAGTTCTTGAAGCACCTTGTCGAGTTGCTTGGGCGTGATTTGATCAACGAAGGCTTGATACTCGTCATTCTCAATGTAAAGCCCGTAAAAGGTGTTGACGTTTTCGGGGCTTATGAGTATGGCCTTGTCACGAACAAAAACATAAGGATTATCCGGGTTAGGTGAGTGAGCATAGAATTCTCTTACCCATGAGATGTTGCCCGGTTCCGGTTGATGGCAAAAGATTTGCCACTTTTGATGTGCAATCCTCTCAAAGATGAATGGTTCAAGGCCAAAATCTTGATGAGAGTTGGAGTATTCAAACCTTGTTCTTCATAAATCTTCCGGCTTTCAAACTTAGAGTGAAATCTTTATTGAACCACCGGTGTAGCAAACTTCTTGTATCTTGGTTCTTTGGAGGAACTTGGATGAACCAAAAATTTAATTTTGGATGCCATGGATGATCTTGGTTGTGAGTTTTGTAAAAACAAATAAAAGAAAATAAAAGAAATTAAAGAGTTGCAAGATAAAAAGTAGGAATATGTTAAGGGTGATGGGTTTTATAGAAAAGATAGGTGGTAAATATGGTGAGTGGGATTAGGGGAAGACGAAAAAAAGGGTTTTGGTTTAGGGGAAGGGTGACGGCAAGGGGGGTTTAATTAGGGTAAGTTGGAGGCTTTATATAAGCCTTAGATTCAGCCCATTAATTTCCTTGTTGAAGATGTTTTCCTTCTTGGATTAAAATTCCACTTTATCTTGAACTCTTTTCCTACAATTCAAAGACAAATCAAATAAGGATTAAAATTAAATATAAACTAATAAAAGAAAATAAATAAAGATGTGTAAAGGGATTCTTAAACTTAAAAAGATAAAAAAAGAGAATCTATCCTACAAGAGCAAATAATCGAAAGTAATAAAAAATAAAAAAATAAAAATTAAATAGTTCGACAAAATTAAAAATAAAAATAAAAAATAAAAATCGAAAGGAGAGCATGCTCATGCATCTCCTAAGGTGACCACTTCTTTGTTACGTTCCACATGGGCACCATTGTAGTGCTTCAATCTTTGTCCATTAACTTTGAATTAATTTTTGTCAGTGATGCACTTGATTATCACGACACCATGAGAGAATGGTTTGACAACTTCGAATGGTCCCGACCATCTTGATTTCAGTTTTCCCGGGAAAAGTTTTAGCCGAGAATTGAACAGGAGAACTAGTTGCCCTGGCGTAAATTGCCGTGGCAATAGTTTCTTGTCATGCCATTTCTTTGTTTTCTCCTTGTAGATTCGTGCATTGTTATAGGTGAGTGCACAGAATTCTTCTATCTCATTGAGGTCTAACAAACGCTTTTGTCCGGCACTTTCCCAATCCATATTCACGGTCTTGATTGCCCAATATGCCTTGTGTTCGATTTCCACCGGTAGATGGCATGTTTTGCCATAGACAAGTCGGAAGGGGGACATACCTGAGGGTGTTTTGAATGTAGTGCGATATGCCCAAAGTGCGTCATCTAGTCTTAATGACCAATCCTTCCTAGAGGGATTTACAACTTTCTAGAGTATACCCTTCAATTCTCGGTTGGAAATTTCTGCTTGCCCGTTGGTTTGTGGGTGATATGCCGTGGCGATCTTGTGTGATACGCCGAAGCGTTGCAACATCTTGGAAATAAGTCCATTGTCAAAATGCTTGCCTTCGTCACTGATAATTGCTCTCGGCATCCCAAACCGTGTAAATATGTTTTTCTGCAAGAATTGTTGCACGGTCTTGGAATCGTTGTTGGGAACTGCAGCTGCCTCAACCTATTTAGACACGTAGTCGACAGTAAGTAGAATGTAGAGGTTGCCAAATGAAGATGGGAAAGGTCCCATAAAATCGATCCCCCATACATCGAACAATTCCACCTTGATGATGTTCTGGAGCGGCATCTCATGTCGTCTAGAGATATTGCCCGTCCTTTGGCAACGATCACATTGCTTGTAAAAGTTTTGGGCATCTTTGTACATTGTTGGTCAACGCAAACCGGATTGCAAAACTTTGGCCGCGGTACGAGTTCCTCCAAAATGTCCTCCATAGGGTGAAGAATGGCATTGCCAGAGTACATTCTGTTGCTCTTCTTCAGGGACACATCAGCGTATAACCTGATCTGCACATTGTTTAAACAAAAGAGGCTCGTCCCAAAAGTAATGCTTAGCATCATGGCGGAACCGCTTCTTCCCTTGGTGAGTAATGCCATAAGGTAAAATACCACAAACAAGGAAATTAACTAAATCCGCGTACTAGGGTATTGCCGAGGCATGTGCTGTCGTGGCAACTGCTCCCAAAATTGCCGAGGCGTGCGCGTCAAGGGCTGCTGCGGCGTCGAGGGTTGCCAAGACATGCACGTCCATGGTTGCTGAGGCGTTGAAGGTTTCTGAGGCATGCGCGTCCATGGTTGCCGAGGCAACTAAAAGTTGTTCATCCGAGAATGCATCGCATATCTCTAGATCCGCGTCCTCATCCCTATTGCGTTCTAAACGTGATAAGTGATCGGCCACTTAATTTTTTGTTCTTTTCATGTCCTTAATTTCAATATCAAATTCTTGTAAAAGTAATATCCAACGAATCAAACGAGGTTTGGCATCAATTTTAGCAAATAGATATTTGATTGCCGAATGGTCCGTATGAACAATTACCTTTGTACCAATCAAATAGGATCAGAACTTGTCAAATGCGAAAACTACAACTAGTAACTATTTCTCCGTTGTTGTGTAATTCACTTGAGCACTATTAAGAGTTTTACTAGTGTAGTATATCACATGGAATGTCTTACCTGTGCGTTAGCCTAGGACTGCTCCTATCGCGAAATCACTTGCATCGCACATGAGCTTAAAAGGTAGCGTCCAATCTGGTGGAACGACAATGGGTGCCGAGGTAAGCTTTTCCTTTAGGGTTTCGAATGCTTGGGTGCAAGAATCATCAAAATCGAAGACTTTATCCTGTTCAAGCAAATTGCACAAGGGTTTAGTGATTTTAGAAAAATTATGAATGAACCTCCTGTAAAAACCTGCATGTCAAAGAAAGCTTCAAATTCCTTTAACCGAACTTGGTGGGGGTAATCTCTCGATCACGTCCACCTTGGCTTTGTCTACTTCAATTCCCCTGGATGAAATCTTGTGGCCGAGCACTATTCCTTCATCTACCATAAAATGGCACTTCTCCCAATTGAGGACTAAATCAGTTTCTTCACATCTTGCCAACACCTTCTCTAAATTACCGAGACAGCTGTCGAAGTCATTACTAAAAATAGAAAAATCATCCATGAAGATCTCAAGGAAGTCTTCGACCATGTCTGAAAAGAGTGCCACCATGCATCTTTGGAAGGTTACCGGGGCGTTACACAATCCGAACAGCATCCTTCGGAAATCATAAGTACCGTATGGGCATGTGAATGTTGTCTTTTCTTGATCTTCTGGTGCTATGGCAATTTGATTGTAACCTGAATAACCATCAAGAAAACAATAAAAGGGTTTACCTGCAAGACGGTCAAGCACTTGATCAATAAAGGGTAATGGGAAGTGATCTTTCCTAGTGGCTTTGTTTAGCTTTCGATAATCCATTTAAACCCTCTAACCGGTCACAGTCCTGGTTGGAATAAGTTTATTTTTTCATTACTTACCACCGTTATACCTCACTTTTTCGGTGCACATTGTACAAGACTTACCCATGTACTATCAGAGATAGGGTATATAATGCCGGCGTCAAGCCACTTGATGATTTCTTTCATTACAACCCCTTTTATGGCATGATTCAGTCTCCTCTGATAACCCTTTCATTCTCTCACCCTCTGATGAACGAGATGGACGATGCTGTTCATCATTGTAAAAACTCAAAAAATGGCCTCCTATCTACCGCGTTGTTCATCGCTCGCCAGAAGCCGGTGAACCTAAATACTAACTGAAATGGCTCATTCTTTTCCCCCAAAACTAGATCTGAACCCTTTTCTCAAAACTAAGTCCCTTTTCTTTCTGAAACCTTAAAATCGAGACTTAACCCTGGCCCTATAATCCCTTTAACGCCTGTGTTTCCACCGATTTACCATGCATGGCTCCGAGGAGGCCAAGAGGGTTATCACCAGCGTGGCAAAGAGATGGTGCGGGAGAAGTCAGATCGTCAAAGGTAAGAAGCAAAAACCCTAACCCTCTTTTTATAATTATGCTTCGAAAATGAAAAGAAATGAGGAGATATACCTCTGAAACTTTGAGGTCCCTTTTTGCTTTGTATTGATGTCTCAGAAATCCTGAAATCTCCCGGTAGAGATCATATTGTTTTTGTTCTTTGGCTTTATAGTCGAATTTTACAATTGATTAAAAATAAATGAAAAATGAGTATATGACATGCTATTGGTTGCTTTTTGAAATATTTGGCTGGATTCATGTATTAATCTGCCATTGTCTAGTTGAATTTTGCATGCCCTTGTTTGCATCCATCTAATCTTTTTGATATGTTTTTGCCTCTTTTAGTTGCCTGATGCCTTATTTTTTGTTGTTGTATGTTACGGATACCTGAACGGGGGAGTCACGGGCTGAAGGAGACTGACTCCTAGGTTGCCAGGCGTGTGGGCGCGCATCAGGAACAGAATGGTCGAGGCGTCTTCGTTGCATGCGCGCGTGAGTGGAGTTGGACGGTCAGGTGGGATCTGTACGCGCGATGGGGACGATCTGAGCCATTTGACGCAATTTGGATCCAACGGTCGTTGGGGCTGCAGTGCGAGGATGAAGAAGGGCTCCGTAGGGTTTCATATTAATGGCTCAATCTAGACCGTCGGAGATGATGCCCTTGATTTGACGGTCTAGATCTGGCTGTGCAAGGATAAGGATGTTAGGGTTTCTTGGGTTATCTGATTCTGGGCCTTATTGGGCCGAAATGTAAACAATAATAATAATATTTTTTTGGGGTTTTAATTGTGAATGGACATTTGTTTAATAAACTTGGGCCTTTATTTATTTATATTGGGCTACATTTACTTAACTTATTTAGTTCTTTTTTGTTTTTGGGTTTTATCTATTCTTGTTTAATAATACTTATATACATAATACAATAATAATAATAACAACAATTAGAACCAATTAGCATAATGTTTTTCAATTCATTCTTTTTTAACTAAACCAACACATGATACATAGCATAATCTTTTTGTGTTTTGTTTTTAAAATAGATAATAGACAATGGTGACATATAAAAGAAGGCCCATTATTATAAAATTGACGAAAAGAGTAAAACGGGTTAACACCCCGAATAAAAATTAGTGATTACAGGTTACAAGCCCAATTTTCAACAAAGGAAGCTAGAATGGAAGAAGAGGGAAGAACAAAGGAAGGCCAGATTCAGAGGCAAAGATATTCCATAGGAACCGATAACTTATTCTGACATGAAGGATATTTTTGTGTCAGGCAGGATAGTCAATGTCGAACAAAAAGTGCATGAGGCCAATCAAGAGAGCTCCAAGCTCAATGATGAAGAAAGGTTCAATGAGGTGTTAGAAGGGATGAATGTTAACATGATAACCGAAGATGGAAAAAGCGGCAAGTTCTTGGCCAAAATCCACCCTTGCTTCCCAGAGAGACACTCAGCAATTGGACCAGCGATGACTTACTTGTAGTTTTTACGTCTGAATTAGAGTAATGCTAGGAACCAACCCTATTCGCTTTTGCCCGCGAGCAATAGGTATCTTTTGTAAAGGGCTTCTATGTTAACTCGTTTGCTTTCAATTCAATGAAAATGTTGCTTTCCACTTTTTCTCAAATACCGAACATCATATTTATTGTATTCATTTATTACGTTCATTATTTATTATTTCATTCATTCCATAAGAATATTTATTTCTCCTCCTAATACATATTTATTTCCAAATTGTTTTAGGATCCCTGTTATTAACTGTATGAGTGATTCTGAATCTGATCCCTAGATAGATTTCGAGCAGCCCTTGTATTTGGCAAAAGTTGATGAAAGAGAAGATGAGATAGAATGTGAGATCTTGGACGAATTACTCTGATTAATGGAAAGCGAGGACAAACAAATCCTACCCTATCAAGAAGAGGGAGAGATTCTCAATTTAGGGACTGCTAAAGAGAGAAGAGAGGTGAAGAATGGTACCACTTTCTCGTCCAAGACTAGGTATGAGTTGATATATTTTCTCCAAGAATTCAAAGTCGTTTTTGCTTGGACTTATGAAGATATGTCGGGGTCAGACATGGGTATTGTGGTACACAAGCTACCGATAAGGTTAAAATACAAGCCAATTCAACAGAAACTAAGGAGAATGAGGACGTATATGTTGTTGAAAATTTAGGAAGAAGTGAAAAAGCAGTATGATGCCGTTTCTTAAAGGTTGCCAAGTACCCAAACGGGGTACTTGAACATCTACTTGAACATCTTCTTTCGAAGCTCCTCGCCCTAGTATCTCGCAAAAGATCATTACCCCCTAATTCTGTTAAGATATTAAGGTTCAATAAGCCAACAATGCCAGCTTTATCTATTATTTCATTTTTGATAAAACATTGTAAAATATGCAAGATAGGGAAAACAATGCCGAATCAGTTTCGTTATCAAAAACTAAACATAAAAATAGCGTTCAACGCCAACATCCCCCACCGACTATTAAATTAGTTCATGGTGAGGGTATCAACCTAAAAGCCTTCAACATTTTGTAAACACACCATCATTTAAAAGAAAATAAAAATAACTAAACAAAGAGAATATGCGAGAAGAGGTTTCTTGATGTAGCCTTTCAAGGTCTAGGCTCTCAGTCAACCTGGTTGAACCACGTCTCCTTGGTGCAGCCGGTCGTCGATCACTCCAAAAAATCTCTCTGAACCTCTCTAATTGCTTGATCGGTCGTTCTTTAAATAGGTGTGCAAGGAAGATTTAGGATAAGCTCTTGAGTTTGAATTTTGAATGCTCAAGGGATAAGGGATATGATCATCTTTATCGAAAGTTTGAATGTGAGTTGATCAGGTTAGGGCTAATGTCATCTGTCGTCACTGCTTCGCCAAACAAGCTTGGCATCATTCTGCTAACCAAACTTGACACTATTTTTTCGCTATTTTTTCAGAGATTGTTCCAATTGCTATTTTCTCACAGCCTGATCTGGTCCTATTTTTTGGGTTCAACAGCTACTTGGCCTGGCATCAAATTTCTCTTCTCTGCCAACCGGAGCTTTGGCATTATTTGGTCCATCTGTGCCAACAACATCTCGGAATTCTCTATGGCATTCCTTCCTTTCTGCACTGCCTTGCTCTGCTTTGCCAACTGCTATACCAAGCCTACAATATTGCCAAGAAAACAACATTTCACACTTGCATAGACACAAATCCTAACTCCTTATGTAAATGCATGAATTTAACAACTAAATGCAACTAAATGTACTCAAAAGCAAGCAAAGACATTGTAAAATAGGCATAAAAACAATACTTTTGAGGAGGTAATACTCCCTTAAACCTAGCTCATTGCTTGTTCTCAAGTAATGCAAGTAAAAATAAAACAAAAATCATGAAAATAGTACCTCGACAAAGTTTTGGTTGGAATGCCAACAAGTGCTGGCAAGTAGAATTTGGCTCTATTTCTGTCCTCAGGTATCTTAGTGCAGCAATGCCAAGCAGGTAGTAAATTCAACCGCAACAATATAACTCTAGTCTAAGAGCATGAAAAGTGCACGATATGTAGGTAATATGCATCAAGTATCCTTTTACTCACTTAGTCCAATTTACTACCTAAACTCAGAATTTTTATTTTTCTTTTATTCCTGCCAAGGGTTTCTGCTGACAATAATTTAAGCTTGCTTTGTAACACTATTTGGCGTGAGAAATATGAGGGAACATACCACTAACCCCCATGTTAATCTAGATATTACTAGTCTTTTACTCTTCAACTCGTACCCTAAAATTTTGTACTTGAGAACTAAGAGGGAGCGAACCATGAAGCCCCAAGTAACTTATTATCTCTAGGGAGAAGGGAGTTCTATTTTCTTTTTCTTGCCTTGGCAAAACATTGTTGCCTTATTAGTTTCTTTTTTTTTCTTCTTTTTTTTACCCTGACATCAATTTGTTTCTTTTTTTATTCTGAGCTTAGTTTCAACAGTTCTAAGTTTGTTTGGGAACTAGATGCATACTACGTGTTAAGTGAAAGTTCAATTCTCTAAACTAGAGATCAATTGCTAAGCAAACCTGGCATTACTATTCTGCTGGCATAGGAAACTAAAGATTTAAATTTTTTTCACCGGACAAACTAATCTAGATCAAATTAAACTTGCCAATCAAAGTATTAACATTCTTCAAAATTAAATCAAGGAAAAATTTTCTTTCATTTTTAGTGGTTCGGTATGCATGGCTTTAACCTAATCTATACGGCATGGCAATAGAAATGAAAACATGAATGCATGGCATAAATGTGAGGCAACACACACCCCTAAACCAAATATGTGCATTATCCTCAATACATGAAAACAACACATATATACAATTAACAAAAATAAATAAAATGCATGAACATGTGAATGAAATAAAATGAAATGCAAATGAGTTTAGGAAGAAGAAGACTCCCCTTCAGATGGTTCTTGTCTTGTGACGCAGGTCTTCCTCTTCACAAAGGTCCCACGATCAGGGGCCATGTGCTTCTTTCTTTTGACGCTGGGCTTTGAGGTAGCAGTGGAAGCACTAGCTTCCTTAAAGATCTGCACCAGCTCCGATGTGGCAGGAGTGGCATCAAATGAGGTAGGGGCAACAAATTTCTTTTGGACTTTTTCTTTAGATTTTAGTGGTGTTTTGGACTTGGAAGACTCTACTTGAACATGAGAGACTGTTACTGTGGCATCAGAGGGTGTTGGAGTATGGGCTGGACTGGTTGGCATGGCGTTGTCACGGGTAAATAGTTCTATTGGGAAAACAGGGAAGGCTGGCAGAAAGTCTAGGGACAGTCGCTCAAGGGTTTCTTGGATTGCGACGTCCTTGGCATGAATGTAATGCCATATCTTGTTGCTCTATTCACCAGCTTTTTCGAGCTTTTGGAGAATCATCTCCTGGCGTTGGTTGATTTGGTAGAGCATTTGGTTGATTTGGTAGAGCATTGCCACTGGCATAGATTCTTCAGACTCAGCCTTTGGTGCTTTTGGCTTTGGCATTGGCGCAGCAGCCTTTCCCTTTCCTTTGTCCTTCGAATCGGTGGCAGTAAGGTTTTTCTATACAGCCAGTGTGATTATGGTTCCTTTTACTTCATGGATTTTGTCCAAATCGATCTTGGGCACACCATGCTTCATACAAATGTTAGAAATTAATAACGGAAAGAACAAACCACCAGTTGGCTTACCAGCACATTTGTATGTTTCGTCTATGATGATCCAGCCAACATTAATTTTCCTGCCCATGATAACAGAATACAGTAGTGCCACCCTCTCCTTCGATACAGTCTCATCGTGATTCGTTAGAATTAAGTTTGCCTTGAGGAAATGGTTCCACCCCCTCGGTTACGATGTTAGTGCCAACTTTCTGATTGTTCGATGCCCTTTTGAGGACACAAAACACTCCGTGCCTGGCTCACATAAATCTGCCAGCACCTTCTTTCTTTTTGCATCGGTCATGGTGGCAAAAAACTTTGCATGCTCGTCTTCATCATCCAACTCAAACATGGTGTTGATGTACCTTTTATCGAACCGCACGCATGTTCTCTAATCATCAAGAATGGACTGGCCTTGGTCGTGAGATGTGTGTAGAACTCTCAAACAATGTTGGGAAATATTTCGCCCTTTTGCTGGCATAATAGTTCCTATTTGTTCTTGGTGACTACCGCCATGAAATTCGGGGTGAAACCCAAATTTCTCTCTGTTAAGTGCTCAAAAGTACTATTTTTAGTACCCTTTTTACTCATATTATTGTTAGACTTAGGCTCATATTAGCTGCATAATTAGTCATTCATACATTAATTCATGTTTCTTTTCACCGTTAAGCTTGATTACATAGTTTGGTGGTTTTTGTGGAAAAAGATACTGCTTTGGTGTGCTTTTGTGCACAAGAACTAATTGCCCAAGCAATTGGGAAATTGCTAAGGCAATTAAGGATAAGATGAAGTGGTAGCCGATTTGATGACTGGATAAATCCAACATGCTCGAGATAAATGGCATGAGGCAAAGGAGTTGGAGTTCCATGTAGAGATCCGAAGGAGATTAAATTCTAAGAGTTTTATGAGGAGTTTTTAGAGGAATAAAAATATAATAATAAAAAAGATTTATTTCCTTTATTCTATTGAATTCCAACTTAACTTCCTCCTCAAGAAAGACTTTGACCTATCCATCTCCTATAAATACAAGCCCTAGCCGCCATCTTCAAGGGTGTGTGCGATTTGGGAGAGAAAGCAAGGAGCTTCTCGACAACATCTTCTTCTTCTTCTTCTTTGTTCGACTAGATTCATGCTAGGGAATTTTTATCTTGTGTTTCTTTTGCACCCATTCATGAACTAATTTTATTTGGCTTGGGTTATTGTATTTTTGTGGTTGTGAGAACGATTGAATTTGTTTAGGTATTTGAGTTTACGTTTTTAATTCAAAGTTTGTTCATTCTTGGTTCTTAATTTTGCGAGTGAATTGGGAGAAGATCTCGTGAATTCATTCATTTATCTAATATCGGGAGAGTTAGATTCAAGAAACGAATGAGCATGGTCTTTATTCAATCAATCGATGGTGAAGACTAATTTGACTTAAGGATAAGTTGCGAATTTCAACGGCTAAAAAGAGCATAAGATAGGTTGTTGTCCACCGTTGGTTGACGCAGGGATGTATTATAAAGGCATTCACAATTAACAGTGTTTCGAGTTAGGGATAACGAGAAACCATTGAAGAACGCTTCGCAAAACTTTAAAGGTTATCGCCCAGGCAATCGCTCTATTCCCAATTGCCTAGGCAATCGCAGAATTGTCTAGGAAATCCGACTGGATTCAATTGATGAACGATTGAGCTACTCAGCACTTAATTATCATGACGGTCCATTCAACTATCACGCCATGACTCACGATAACTCGGCCTACTCTCTTATTCGATTACATCTCTCTTTAATTTAATTGCTCTTTTACTTTACTTGTTAATTAGAATTCCTACAATCATTGATTTGTGTTTTTACTTTCAGTGCGAGAAGTTAGAATCTAGAAGTAGCACCAATCCCTGTGGAGACGATATCTATTCTATACTATAACTTGCGACGTGTAGACTTGCACCAATTGCGAAACACTTAATATGCGTAACAAGTTTTTGGCACCGTTGCCAGGGATTGGCAATAATGACTTGTTTTTAATTTCTTACACCTTTGTTTCTTTTTATTTTTGTTTTATTTTTAATTTGTTTCAAGGGGCTAACATTTTTTGGTTTTGCATCTGGTATGACCAGGGCAAGACCAACAACACAAGGCTACCCATTTGAACTTGAGATAGAACGAGTTCTTCATAAAAGAAGACGAGAACAACGAGTAGCAATGGCATAACAACCTGATCGGAACAGGCCCATCCGAGACTACTTAGAGGAAGATCTCAACGGTTTCAATCCAGAAGTTGTCGCACCTGAAATAGAAGCCGCCCACTTTGAATTAAAATATGTGATGTTCAACATGATCAACACAATTGGTCAATTTGGCGGCTCAACAATTGAAGATGCAGACAACATATCAAATTATTCCTGGAGATTTGCAATTCATTTAAGCTACAAGGAGTCCATGAAGATATCCTAAGGCTGAAATTATTTCCCTATTCACTGAGGGATAGGGCAAAAACATGGCTGAATAGTATTCCATCCGGACCTATAGGATCTTGGACGGATTTGTGTCATGATTTTATTACTAGATTTAGTTCTACAAATACGACTGATAAGTTGCGAAATGATATTACTTCTTTTTGGCAGACAGATGATGAATCCATGTATGAGGCTTAGGAGCGATACAAAGAGCTTTTACACAAATTTCCCATGCACGGATTCCCATTGTGGACACAAGTGATGATGTTCTACAACTCAGTGAACACGCTGACAAGGATGATGCTAGATGCATCGGCAAATGGCATACTCCTCGACAAGTCACCTGAGAAAGCAATAGAGATTCTGAATCGTCTTACCAAGAGCGATTATCAGTTCCCAACCACCCGAAGAGGAATAGTCAGACGCAATGCCACGATAAATGAGCTTGATTCATCAGGATCTATTTCTGCAAAATTGGCCGCTTTGACCAACATGGTTAAGAATATGCAGCGACCTAGCAACACTCAGGAGATCAAGGTAGTAAATTCAATTTGTGATTTATATAATGGTAACCATGATTCTTCTGAGTGTCCGTAGAACCCAGAACCTAGCTTTTACGTTGGAAACTACAACTGGAACAACAATGTGATATCCAAAACGTACAATCCAACCTAGAAGAAGCACCCTAAATTTTCATGGAGCAACCCAAACAATGCCATTAATCAGAAAAATCAGAATACACAAGCATCAGGATTCTAGTAGAACATGCCACGACAACAGATGTCGCAGCAACAACCGATACCATCCGGTTCTTTGGAAAATTCTCTCAATGCTTCCATGTTAAAAACTAAATCTTATATGGCTAAGAATAGTAATTTCATGAAAATGACTGATGCTTTTATCAATAGGACTAAGATAAGATTGCAAAACTAAGAGGTGGCCCTAAAGTCATTGGAGACAAGTCAGGCAATTTGCTCGGAACTTGAATACAAGACCAATGGGCGGTTTAACTAGCGATACTAAAGTCGCAAAAGGAGCAAACCACGAGCAGTGCAAAGCAATCACCACTCAGAGTGGCCAACAACTTAAGGAAACCCAAGCTCACTCAACAGAGAACACTCAACCAAAGGAGTAGCCCCTTGTCCAAAAAGACGAGTCCAACAACAAAACCTCTGCCAAAACTGATGAATCGGATAATGTCATGACAATTCCACATGCCTTGGCAACTACACATGCTTTGGCAAGTCCTGATGCCTCGGCAACTCCTTCCATCAAGTTCTAAACCAATGAAAAGATTGAAGACATCTGACTTCCACCACCATTCCCATAGCGATTAAAGCGGCAAAAGCAAGAGTATCAATTCAAGAAATTCCTTGATATCTTGAAGCAATTCCACATCAATTTACCATTGGTGGAAGCAATCGAACAAATGTCGAACTATGCTAAGTTCCTTAAAGATGTCGTCTTTAATCAAACAAGGTTAGGAGAGTTTGAAACTGTTGATGTGACAGAAGGATGCATGGTTATGTTGCACAACCGCATGCCACCTAAATTTAAGGATCACGACAGTTTCACTATACCTTGTGCAATCAGAAATCACTATGCCGGGAAGGCGTTATGCGATCTTGGAGCAAGCATAAACCTCACGCCGAAATCTATTTTCCAGAGATTGGGAATAGGGAAGGCAAGGCCAACAACAATGATGCTACAACTTGCGAAAAGATCCTATGTGCATCTAGAGGGAAAAATTGAAGATATCCTGGTAAGAGTTGATAAGTTTATTGTTCCCGCTGATTTTATTGTTTTGGATTGTGAAGCAGATGAGTTTGCACCTATTATTCTTGGGAAACCATTTTTAGCAACGGAAAGGACCTTGATCGATGTCGAGAAATGAGAACTCGCCATGATGGTAAACGACCAGCAAATGAAGCTTAATGTTTTCGAAAACCTTAAGCTTGCCAACGATCCAGAAGAGTGCCAAGTCATCCAAGCCATAACTGAATTCAATTTTGACATAGAGGAAGATTGCCTTAACAATTGCCTCGGCAATTGTATTGCCGAATTTAAGGAATTTGAAAAGCCGGACGACGAGGAGCAAGATGAAGTCAATTGGATAGCAAGTTGTCTAAGTAAGTATTTCAAACCATTGGATTACTCAGGTAAGTAAGGTAAAATAAAAAAACCCTATATTGAGCAACCTCCTATTCTTGAATTGAAACCATTGCCATGGTAATTGAAATATGCTTGATAAGTGTTCAAAAGTACTATTTTTCTTACCCTTTTTACTCATATTATTGTTAGACTTAGGCTCATATTAGTTGCATAGTTAGCCATTCATGCATTAATCCATGTTTCTTTCCATCGTTGAGCTTGATCACATAACTTGGTAGTTTTTGTGGAAAAGATGCTGCTTTGGCGTGCTTTGTGCGTGTATGTGCAGGATCATTTGCCAAAGCAATGCCGAGCTAGTTGCCAGGGCAATGCATGAAGGATATGCCGAGCTAGTTGCCAGGGCAATGCATGAAGGAGACGCCGAGCCAGTTGCCATGGTATTTGTCGACAAAGAGAAAATGCAATAGGGATGTCGAAATTAATGACTTTACAAGCCCAAGATGACATGGAGCAAGGCCCAAGCCCAAAGGAATTTGATTGCCATGCAGAGATTAAAGAAGAATTAAATTCCAAGAAGATAGGAGAAGTTCTAATAGGAATAAAATTATAATAAAGAATTATATTCTTTAAAGATAATTTAATTCCAACTCAAACTCCTCCTCAAAGAAGGACTTTGGCCTAGCCCTATAAATATCAAGGGAATTTCGACAAGATCAATAGAGAGAGCAAGAGGGAAATTTCGACAAGTCCAAGGAGGGCAAGAGGAGAGAATTTTCAACAAGCATTTAGGGCAAGGAGGATTTCGACAAGCCTCCTCCTTCATCATTTTCTTTCTTGTTCGATTGGGTTCATGCTAGGGATTGTTTATCTTGTGTTTCTTTGGAACCTAGCCATGAACTAAATCTACTTGGCTATGGTTATTGTGTTTTGTGGTTGTGAGAAACTATTGGTTTTTGTTTAGGTAATAAGAGTTTGCACTTTTCTATTTCAAGGTTTATTCATTCTTGGTTCTTATTCTTGTTTGCGAGTGAATTGGGAGAGGATCTCGTGATTTCATCCATTTATCTAATATCGGGAGAGTTAGATTCAAGAAACGAATGAATATGATCTTTATTCAATCTAATGATGGTGAAGATTAATCCGGCTTAGGAATAAGTTAAGGATTTCAACGGCTAAGAGGAGCGCAAGATTGGTTGTTGTTCACCCTTGATTCACGCAAGGATGTATTATCAAGGCATGCACAAGTAGCTAGAGTTTCGACTTAGGGATAAGAAGAAACCATTGAAGAACACTCTGCCGAACCTTGAAGGTTGCTGTCCAGACGCCCAAGTAGCTGCCCAACTAGTCGCCCAGGCAACCATCGATTAGTTGCCAAGGCAACCCCGTTGTGCAAGTTGCCACGACAACTGAGTTGCCCATGCACTCTTTTACCAAGACAATCCAATTGGCTATCACACCTCAACTCACGATAACCTGGCCTATCTCTCTCTCATTTGATCTTATTTATTCTTTTACTTATTTGCTTTCGAGATTAGTTATTAGTTAAACTCCTATAATCCTTTACTTGTGTTTTTACTTTTTACAGTGCAAGAGACTAGATTCTTGAAGTAGCACCAATCCCTGTGGAGACGATATCTTTTATACTATAACTTGCGACGTGTATACTTGCACATTTGCGTAGCACTTATTACGCGCAACAAGTTTTTGGCGCCGTTGCCGGGGATTGGCAATAGCGACTTTGTTTTTATTTTCTTGCACTTTCTTTTTATTTTTCTTGTTTAAAATTCAAAGGGCTAACAAACTTTGGTTTTGCATTGGTATTGACCAGTATAGACCGACTTCACCGAAATATCCCTTTGATCCAGAAATCGAACGAACCTTACAAAGACTTAGACGAAGGATAAGAGAAGCAATGGCAAATCAAGACGGCAATATGAATCAAGATGTTCGAGCAGGAGGAGGAGTGATTCTTGCACGAAACAGAACTATTCGAGACTATCTTGAAGAAGATCTTGATGGACTTAACCCAGGAGTTGTCGCACCTGAAATTGAAGCCGACCACTTTGAGTTGAAACCGGTAATGTTTAATATGATCAACACAATAGGTCAATTTGGCAGCTCAACAACTGAAGATGCACGACAACATCTGAAATCTTTCCTCGAGATTTGTAACTCGTTCAAGATACACGGAGTCACCCCCGATGTCCTACGATTAAGATTATTCCCCTATTCACTGAGGGATAGGGCAAAAGCATGGTTGAATAGCATTCCCGCCGGATCAATAGCATCTTGGACTGATCTTTGTCGTGATTTTCTTGCTAGATTTAATCCTACAAATTTGACTGATAAGCTTCGTAATGACATTACTTCTTTTCGGCAGGCAGATGATGAATCCATGTACGAGGCTTGGGAGCGATATAGAGAACTTCTACACAAATGCCCCCTACACGGATTCCCGGTGTGGACTCAAGTAACAATGTTTTACAACGTCGTGAATACACCAACAAGGATGATGCTAGATGCCTCGGCAAACGGCATACTCCTAGATAAGTCGCCGGAGGAAGCGATGCAAATTTTAAACAGGCTGGCCAAGAATGACTATCAATTCCCATCTACTAGAAGAGGATGAGTTAGACGCCAAGCCACAATACATGAACTAGGATCATCAGATTCAATTTCGCACAATTGGCGCTTTAACCAAGATGGTCCGAACATGCAAAAACCAAACAACACACATGAAGTCAAGGTAATGGATTCTTTTTGTGAGTTATGTGGTGATAACCATAATTCTTCTGAATGTATGCAGAATCCGGAATCCAGCTTCTATGTGGGGAATTACAATCGGAGCAACAACATGATGTCCAATACATACAATCCAGCTTGGAAGAAGCACCCGAATTTTTCATGGAGTAATCCCAACAATGCTCTAAACCAGAACAATCAGAATGCACAAGCATCGGGATTCCAGCAGAATATGCCACGACAACAGATGCCGCAGCAACAACCGACAACATCTAGTTCTTTGGAAAATTCTTTAAATGCTTTTATGATGAAAACTGAATCTTATATGGTTGAGAATAGTAATTTCATAAAAAGAACTGATGCTTTTATTAACAGGACCGAGATGAGATTGCAAAACCAAGAGGCGGCAATCAAATCATTGGAACTGGCGATACTGAAGTGGCCATGAGCAATGTAAGACGATACTGAAGTCGCAAGAGGAACTGGCCATGAGCAATGTAAGGCGATCACCACTAGAAGTGGCCAAAAACTTAGAGAGGTTCAAACCCGCTCGTCAAACAAAACTCCACAAAAAGATCAGGTCGAACCTAGCGGCAAAGCCTCAGATGCCGAACTAGGAATTGCCGCGGCAACCGGCAATAAGCATGCCTCGGCAACCGACGATAAAGATGCCTCGGCAACTTGCGATAAGCATGCCTCGGCAACCCCAGTGGATAATGCCTCGGCAACTCCAGATGTCCCGGCAATGCCGTCAATCAGGTTTCAAACCAATGAGAGGATCGAAGATATCCGACTTCCACCACCATTCCCACAAAGGTTGAAGCGATAAAAGCAAGAATACCAATTCAAGAAATTTCTTGATATCCTAAAACAAGTCCACATCAACTTGCCATTGGTGGAAGCAATTGAACAAATGCCAAACTATGTCAAGTTTCTTAAAGACATTGTGTCCAAAAGAACAAGGCTATGAGAGTTTGAAACAGTTGCCGCGACGGAGGGATGCATGGCAATGTTGCACAATCGTATGCCACCCAAGTTGAAGGATCCCGAAAGTTTCACAATACCCTGTTCCATTGGAAATCACTATGTCGGGAAAGCATTATGCGACCTTAGGGCTAGCATAAACTTGATGCCTAAATCGGTTTTCCAAAAACTAGGAATTGGGAAGGCAAGACCTACAACAGTCATGCTGCAGCTAGCTGACAGATCCTATGTGCATCCAGAGGGAAAAATCGAAGACATACTGGTAAAAGTCGATAAATTTATTTTTCCCGCTGACTTTATTGTTTTGGATTGTGAAGCAGATGAGCATGCACCTATCATTCTCGGGAGACCATTCCTAGCAACAGGGAGAACCTTGATTGATGTTGAAAAGGGAGAACTCACAATGAGGGTTAATGACCAGCAAGTTAAACTAAATGTGTTCCAAACACTAAGGCATACCGATGATCCAGAAGAATGCCAACTACTTCATGCCACGGCAGAGTTTAACTTCGATGAGGAATTTAGTTGCCTCGGCAACTACATTGCCAACCAAGAGGAACATGAGGAGTATGAAGAACCGGTCGATGAGGAACAACCAGAAGAGGCAAATTGGCTAGTCAACCGACCAGGTACATACTTTGAACCACTGGACTACTCAGGTAAGGAAGGTAAGCTCGAAAAACCTTCTATTGAACAACCACCAATTCTTGAGTTGAAACAATTGCCAGAGCAACTAAAATATGTATACTTAGGGACCGATAATACATTGCATGTAATTATTTCTTCTAAGTTACAGCCTGAGCAGGAAAAGAAACTGATCACGATGTTGAAGCTACACAAAAAGGCAATAGGGTGGACAATTGCCGACTTGAAGGGAATTAGCCCGGCGGTGTGCATGCACAAGATCTTGTTGGAAGATGATCACAAACCTTCAATTGAGGCCCAAAGGAGACTGAATCATGCCATGAAAGGGTTTGTAATGAAAGAAATCATCAAGTGGCTTGACGCCGACATTATATACCCTATCTCCGATAGTACGTGGGTAAGTCCGGTACAATGTGTACCGAAAAAGAGAGGTATAACAGTGGTAAGCAATGAAAATAATGAACTTATCCCAACCAGGACTGTGACCGGTTGGAGGGTTTGTATGGACTATCGAAAGCTAAACAAAGCCACTAGGAAAGATCACTTCCCATTACCCTTTATTGATCAAATGCTTGACCGTCTTGCAGGTAAACCCTTTTATTGTTTTCTTGATGGTTATTTAGGTTACAATCAGATTGCCATAGCACCAGAAGATCAAGAAAAGACAACCTTCACATGCCCATACGGCACTTATGCCTTCGAAGGATGCCGTTCGGATTGTGTAACGCCCGCAACCTTCCAAAGATGCATGATGGCACTCTTTTCGGACATGGTCGAAGACTTCCTTGAGATCTTCATGGATGATTTTTCAGTTTTTGTAATGACTTCCGATGGCTGCCTCGGCAATTTAGAGAGGTGTTGGCAAGATGCGAAGAAAAACGGATTTAGTCTTCAATTGGGAGAAATGCCACTTTATGGTAGATGAAGGAATAGTGCTCGCCACAAGATTTCATCCAAGGGAATTGAAGTAGACAAAGCCAAGGTGGACGTGATCGAGAGATTACCCCACCAAATTCGGTTAAAGGAATTCAAGTTTTCTCGGACATGCGAGTTTTTACAGGAGGTTCATTCATAATTTTTCTAAAATCACTAAACCTTTGTGTAATCTGCTTGAACAGGATAAAGTCTTCGATTTTGATGATTCTTGCACTCAAGCATTCAAACCCTAAAGAAAAAGCTTGCCTCGGCACCCATTGTCGCCCACCAGATTGGACCTACCTTTTGAGCTCATGTGTGATGCAAGTGATTTCAGCGGTAGGAGCAGTCCTAGGCCAACGCACAGTAAGACCTTCCATGTGATATACTACGCTAGTAAAACTCTTAATGGTGCTCAAGTGAATTACACAACAACGGAGAAAGAGTTACTAGTCTGTAGTTTTCGCATTTGACAAGTTCGATCCTATTTAATTGGTACAAAGGTAATTGTTCATACGGACCATTCGGCAATCAAATACTTATTTGCTAAAAAGGATGCTAAACCTCGTTTGATTCGTTGGATATTACTTTTACAAGAATTTGATATTGAAATTAAGGACAGGAAAGGAACAGAAAATCAAGTGGCCGATCACTTATCACGTTTGGAACGCAATAAGGAGGAGGACGCGAATCTTGAGATATGTGATGCATTCCCGGATGAACAAATTTTAGTTGCCTCGGCAACCCTAGACGCCTCGGTAACTCTCGACGCCGCAGCAGTCTTTGAGGCGCACGCCTCGGCAATTTTGGGAGCAGTCGCCACGACAGCACATGCCTCGCCAATACCCTGGTACGCGGATTTAGTTAACTTCCTTGTTTGTGGTATTTTTCCTTATGGCATTACTCACCAAGGGAAGAAGCGGTTCCTCCATGATGCTAAGCATTACTTTTGGGACGAGCCTCTTTTGTTTAAACAATGTGCAGATCAGGTTATACGCCGATGTGTCCCTGAAGAAGAGCAACAGAATGTACTCCGACAATGCCATTCTTCACCCTATGGAGGACATTTTGGAGGAACTCGTACCGCGACCAAAGTTTTGCAATCCGGGTTGTATTGGCCAACATTGTACAAAGATGCCCAAGATTTTTACAATCAATGTGATCGTTGCCAGAGGACGGGCAATATCTCTAGACAGCATGAGATGCCGCTCCAGAACATCATCGAGGTGGAACTGTTCGATGTATGGGGGATCGACTTTATGGGACCTTTCCCATCTTCATTCGGCAACCTCTACATCTTACTTTCCATCGACTATGTTTCTAAATGGGTAGAGGCAGCTGCAGTTCCCAACAACGATTCTAAGACCGTGCAACGACTCCTGCAGAAAAACATATTTACACGGTTTGGGATGCCAAGAGCAATTATCAGTGACGGGGGCAAGCATTTTGACAACAGACTAATTGCCAAGATGTTGCAACGCTTCGGCATATCACACAAGATCGCCACGGCATATCACCCACAAACCAACGGGCAAGCAGAAATTTCCAACCGGGAGTTGAAGGGAATACTCGAGAAAGTTGTAAATCCCTCAAGGAAGGATTGGTCATTAAGACTAGATGACGCACTTTGGGCATATCGCACTGCATTCAAAACACCCTTAGGTATGTCCCCCTTCCGACTTGTCTATGGTAAAACATGTCATCTACCGGTGGAAATCGAGCACAAGGCGTACTGGGCAATCAAGACCGTGAATATGGATTGGGAAAGTGCCGGACAAAAGCGTTTGATGGATCTCAATGAGATAGAAGAATTCCGTGCACTAGCCTATAACAATGCACGAATCTACAAGGAGAAAACAAAGCGATGGCATGACAAGAAACTATTGCCACGACAGTTCACGCCAGGGCAACTAGTTCTCCTATTCAATTCTCGGCTAAAACTTTTCCCGGGAAAGCTGAAATCAAGATGGTCAGGACCATTTGAAGTCGTCAAACCATTCTCCCATGGCGCCGTTATAATCAAGTCCATCTCTGACAACCATGAATTCAAAGTTAATGGACAAAGATTGAAGCACTACAATGGTGCCCATGTGGAACGTAACAAGGAAGTGGTCAACTTAGGAGATGCATGAGCATGCTCTCCTTTCAGTATTTTCTTTTTCTTTTTATTTTTATTTTTATTTTTATTTTCAGGAGATATTTTATTCTTTCTTCATTATCTTTAGTTTTCAGGTTTTCTTTGTTTTCTTTTTCACAACAAGACTCACAACTACTATGCTAAGGAAATTTACTGCCGAAATCCTTGCCCCGACAACCAATGAAGAAGATGCCGCGGCAACCTACATCGTGCCTGCACAAGCTGACGCCACGGCAACCAACCCTGAAGATGCCACGACAACCAAAGCTGAAGACATCCCGGCAACAAGAAAACAACCATCGCGTTCAAGCAAGAGAATCAAGACACCGACTAGAAGGAGACTAATCATCTACGATGACGAACTCTCGGAGTAAGTCCTCGTATGCAGTTTTTTTATTTTTTTCGGTATTTTTATACATGCATTGAGGATAATGCCTCACTCGAGTTTGGGGGGGGATTGTTATTAGTAGTTACCATGTTTAGTTACATTAATCTTAAGTATTACATTTAGGATACATAAATTGCTTGCCATGCCCTTAATTGGAACAAGAATTGCTTAGATTTGATGAATATTCGATGATGACTTTGCCAATGCACTTAATTGATAGAATTTTTATTCTAGGATAACCATGGAAAAACTTAGAATTTTACTATGATGCTAAATTTGATGAAACACTGTTGTGGTTTGATTGATTTAAGGAGTTCTAGTAAACTTAGGTTGATAATTAACAAATTGGGGGATTAGAATAAAAATTGGATGAATGCTAGAGGTGCCCGAAATTGGCTCTAGCATATGCTAAAAAAATTGATCACTAGAGGTGCCCGAAACTGGCTCTAGGAGGTGTTAAAAATTTTTTAACTAGAGGTGCCCGAAACCAGCTCTAGTCGATTAAATTAACTTAAGAAAACTAAAAATAAAACACTAGAAGTGCCCAAAACTGGCTCTAGCTAAAACATGTTAAAAAGAACCCAATAAAGTAATTTGAAAACCTATTGTTTGCATAGGATCCGAAAAAATCAACTTGCACACAACTCCGCACACACTCACAAGCATTATAGTTTGATTCCGAGTAATTCCTCAGTTTTCTGAAAAATAAAAAGCCAATCATACTTTGTACCCCGGTTCAGAGAATTGAAATCAAGTTCAAAGCTAAGTTTGTGAAAGTTTAAGTCTTGGCAGGTAATTATGAGTTTGCATTGCTTGAGGACAAGCAATAGTTCGAGTTTGGGGGTGTGATAAGTGTTCAAAAGTACTATTTTTCTTACCCTTTTTACTCATATTATTGTTAGACTTAGGCTCATATTAGTTGCATAGTTAGCCATTCATGCATTAATCCATGTTTCCTTCCATCGTTGAGCTTGATCACATAACTTGGTAGTTTTTGTGGAAAAGATGCTGCTTTGGTATGCTTTGTGTGTGTATGTGCAGGATCACTTGCCCAAGCAATGCCGAGCTAGTTGCCAGGGCAATGCATGAAGGATATGCCGAGCTAGTTGCCAGGGCAATGCATGAAGGAGACGCCGAGCCAGTTGCCATGGCATTTGTCGACAAAGAGAAAATGCAATAGGGATGTCAAAATTAATGACTTTACAAGCCCAAGATGACATGGAGCAAGGCCCAAGCCCAAAGGAATTTGATTTCCATGCAGAGATTAAAGAAGAATTAAATTCCAAGAAGATATGAGAAGTTCTAATAGGAATAAAATTATAATAAAGAATTATATTCTTTAAAGATAATTTAATTCCAACTCAAACTCCTCCTCAAAGAAGGACTTTGGCCTAGCCCTATAAATATCAAGGGAATTTCGACAAGATCAATAGAGAGAGCAAGAGGGAAATTTCGACAAGTCCAAGGAGGGCAAGAGAAGAGAATTTTCGACAAGCATTTAGGGCAAGGAGGATTTCGACAAGCCTCCTCCTTCATCATTTTCTTTCTTGTTCGATTGGGTTCATGTTAGGGATTGTTTATCTTGTGTTTCTTTGGAACCTAGCCATGAACTAAATCTACTTGGCTATGGTTATTGTGTTTTGTGGTTGTGAGAAACTATTGGTTTTTGTTTAGGTAATAAGAGTTTGCACTTTTCTATTTCAAGGTTTATTCATTCTTGGTTCTTATTCTTGTTTGCGAGTGAATTGGGAGAGGATCTCATGATTTCATCCATTTATCTAATATCGGGAGAGTTAGATTCAAGAAACGAATGAATATGATCTTTATTCAATCTAATGATGGTGAAGATTAATCCGGCTTAGGAATAAGTTAAGGATTTCAACGGCTAAGAGGAGCGCAAGATTGGTTGTTGTTCACCCTTGATTCACGCATGGATGTATTATCAAGGCATGCACAAGTAGCTAGAGTTTCGACTTAGGGATAAGAAGAAACCATTGAAGAACGCTCTGCCAAACCTTGAAGGTTGCTGTCCAGACGCCCAAGTAGTTGCCCAACTAGTCGCCCAAGCAACCATCGATTAGTTGCCAAGGCAACCCCGTTGTGCAAGTTGCCACGGCAACTGAGTTGCCTGTGCACTCTTTTACCAAGACAATCCAATTGGCTATCACACCTCAACTCACGATAACCTGGCCTATCTCTCTCTCATTTGATCTTATTTATTCTTTTACTTATTTGCTTTCTAGATTAGTTATTAGTTAAACTCCTATAATCCTTTACTTGTGTTTTTAGTTTTTACAGTGCAAGAGACTAGATTCTTGAAGTAGCACCAATCCCTGTGGAGACGATATCTTTTATACTATAACTTGCGACGTGTATACTTTCACATTTGCGTAGCACTTATTACGCGCAACAATGCTTATTTGGGAAACGATAACACTTTGCCTGTGATAATTTCTTCTAAATTACAGTCTGAACAGGAAAAGAGGTTGATCAACATGTTGGCATTTCACAAGAAGACAATAGGATGGACAATTGCCGACTTCAAGGGAATTATCCCGGTAGTGTGTATGCACAAAATTCTATTAGTGGATGATCACAAACCGACAATTGAGGCACAAATGAGGCTTAACTCTGCTATCAAGGAAGTAGTGAGGAAGGAAATCATCAAATGGCTCGATGTCGGTATCATATATCCTATCTCCGATAATACATGGGTAAGTCTGGTACAATGCATACCGAAAAAGGGAGGCATAACCATGGTAAGCAATGAAAGCAACAAACTTATCCCAACTAGGACTGTGACCGGTTGGAGGGTTTGTATGGATTACCGTAAGTTAAATAAAGCTACTAAGAAAGATCACTTTCCTTTACCCTTTATTGACCAAATGCTTGACCGTCTTGCAGGTAAATCCTTTTATTGTTTTTTTTATGGTTACTCAGGTTATTACTAGATCACCATAGCATCGGATGAACAGGCAAAGACCACCTTCACATGCCCGTATGGTATCTATGCTTTTCGAAGTATGCCGTTTGGATTATGTAATGCTCTAGCAACTTTCCAGAGATGTATGAAGGCAATTTTCTCTGACATGGCGGAAGATTTCCTAGAAATCTTCATAGACGATTTTTCGGTATTCAGAGACAACTTCGACAATTACCTCGACAATTTGGAGAAAGTGCTAACAAGATGTGAAGAATCCGATCTAGTGCTCAATTGGGAGAAATACCACTTTATGGTAGATGAAGGTATAGTGCTCGGTCACAAGATATCCTCCAAAGGAATTAAAGTTGATAGAGCCAAGGTGGATGTGATTGAGAGATTGCCGCCACCAACTTCAGTCAAAGGAATTCGAAGCTTCCTCGGTCATGCAGGTTTTTATAGGAGGTTTATTTATAATTTTTCCAAAATCTCGAAACCTTTGTGTAACTTGCTTGAACATGACAAAGTTTTTAATTTTGATGACTCATGCACCCAAGCATTCAAAACCTTGAAGAAGCAACTTGCCCCGACACCTATTGTCGTTCCACCATATTGGACCTTACCTTTTGAACTCATGCATGACGTAAGTGATTTTGTGGTAGGAGCCGTTTCAGGCCAGCGCACAAGTAAGACTTTTCATGTGATTTACTACACTAGTAAAAATCTAAATGGTGCACAATCAAATTACACCATGACAGAGAAAGAATTACTAGCAGTAGTATTCACATTTGATAAGTTTCATTCCTACTTGATTGGTACTAAGGTAATCGTTTATACTGGTCACTCAGCAATTAAGTACCTATTTACTAAGAAAGATGCCAAACCTCGTTTAATTCGTTGGATTTTACTTTTACAAGAGTTTGACATCGAAATTAAGGACAGGAAAGGAACATAAAACTAAGTTTCCGATCACTTATCAAGGTTGGAGAAAGGCAATGAAGATTCAAACTCTTTGGAGATCCATGACATATTCCTTGATGAGCAATTGTTAGTTGCCTCGGCAACTCCCTAGTATGCCAATTTGGTTAATTTCTTGGTTAGTGGTATTTTGCCTTATAACCTTACTCACCAAGGAAAGAAGCGATTCCGACATGATGCTAAGCATTATTATTGGGAGGAGCCTCTTTTATTTAAACAATGTGCAGATCAGGTGATAAGACGATGTGTTCCCGAGGCGGAGCAAGACAATGTGCTTTGACAATGCCATTCTTCACCCTATGGAGGCCATTTTAGAGGAACTCACACCGCGGCCAAAGTCTTACAATCTGATTTGTATTGGCCCACTCTTTACAAAGATGCTCAAGAATTCTACAAAATGTGTGATCGATGTTAGTGAACGGGGAATATTTCACACTGACACGAGATGCCACTGCAGAATATCCTTGAGGACGAGTTGTTTTACGTGTGGGGGTCGATTTAATGGGACCCTTCCCATCCTCATTCAGCAATTTGTATATCCTACTTGCCATAGACTATGTGTCTAAATGGGTAGAGGTAGCTGCAGTTCACAGCAACGATTCCAAGACCATGCAAAAATTCTTGTAGAAAAACATATTCACACCACTCGGGACACCGAGGGCAATTATCAGTGATAGGGGCACACACTTCGACAATAGGTTAATTTCCAAAATGTTGGAGCGATTTGGAGTGACACACAAAATTGCCATGGCATATCATCCACAAATAAACGGGCAAGCCGAAATTTCCAATCGTGAATTGAAGGTAATTCTTGAAAAAGTTGTCAATCATTCTCAAAAGGATTGGTCTGCAAGAATTGATAAAGCACTATGGGCACATCGAACAGCATTCAAGACACCCTTAGGCATGTCGCCTTACAGACTTGTCTACGGCAAAACTTGCCACCTTCCGGTAGAGATCAAGCATAAGGCCTATTGGGCGATCAAAATTGTCAACATGGATTGGGAGAGTGCTGGACAAAAGTGATTATTGGACCTTAACGAAATCAAAGAATTTCGTGCCTTAGCTTACGAAAACACGAGAATCTACAAAGAGAAAACTAAGAGTTAGAATGACAAGAAGCTATTGCCTCGGCAATTTTTTCCTGGGCAATTAGTACTTCTCTTTAATTCTCGGTTAAAACTCTTTCCGACAAAATTGAGATCGAGATGGTCCGGGCCGTTCGAAGTAGTCAAACCCTTCTCCCATAGTGTTATGATAATCAAGTCCACCATTGACGGAAATGAATTCAAAGTTAACGGAAAAAGATTAAAGCACTATGTCGGCACCCATGTTGAGCGCAAAAAGTGGTCACTTTAGGAGATGCATAAATATGCTCTCTTATAGTAATTTTTTATTTCCCATTTTTATTTTATTTTTAATTCAAACAATTTTTTATTTATTTATTTTGATTTTAGGATTCTTTTATTTTTTTTGTTTCCAACCACAACCACAAGATCATCCATGGCCAAAAACATCAAAACAATCCACTGCATCCGAAGATGCCTCGACAACTACCACACATGCTAAAGAGACCGATGAAGAAAGTGAAGCACATGATGAGATTGCAAAGGTTCAAGCTGCACCACCAGCCACCTGCATCCAACCACCGCACTCTGGAAAAAAAATCAAGCAAACGGCCTGAAAAAAACTCATCATTCAAGGTGACGACCTTTCCAACTAACCCATTTGCATTTTAGTTCATTTTTTTACTTTTCTATAATTGCATGCATTGAGGACAATGCTTCTCTCTAGTTTGGGGGTATTTGTTTCTAGTTAGTTTCATGATTAGTTGCATTCATCTTTAGTAATCGCATATAGGTTGCATATGTTACTTGACATGCCTTTGATTGGATTTAATTGCTTAAGACTTGTTGAATACCCAATGATGAATTTTTGCCACTGCACTTAATTGAAAGAACCTTTAATTTTAGGATTGCATGAAAAGAACTTAGAATTTTACTATGATGCTGAAATTTTTTTACACAGTTGTGGCTTGATTGATTGAAGGAGACTTAGTGAACTTAGGTTAATTTTTAAAAATTGGGTAAATAAAAAAAGGAAAAATTGAAAACTAGAGGTGCCTGAAACTGGCTCTAGTATTGTGCTTAAAAAGGATCACTAGAGGTGCCCAAAAACTGGCTCTAGTCGACTAAAAATCAAGATAAGAAATTAAATACTTTGCTAGAGGTGCCCGAAATTGGCTCTAGTAAAAACATAATAAAAAACCCAAGGAATTAATTTGAAAGCCTATTGTTCACATGGGATCCGGAAAATAAACTTGTACACAACTCCGCACACACTCACGAGCATTATAGTTTGGTTCCGGGAAATTTTTGTACTATTCAAAAAATTAAAAGGTGATCATACTTTGTGCCATGGTTCTGAGGTTTGAATTAATGTTCGAAGCATGTCTTTGATGATTAAAGTCTTGGCAGGTAACTATTAGTTTGCACTGCTTGAGGACAAGCCCTATCCATCTCCTATAAATACAAAAGGAGATTAAATTCAAATAGTTTTATGAGGAGTTTTTGGAGGAATAAAAATATAATAATGAAAGAGATTTATTTCTTTTATTCTATTTAATTCCAACTTAACTTTCTCCTCAAGAAAGACTTTGACCTATCCATCTCCTATAAATACAAGCCCTAGCCGCCAACTTCAAGGGTGTCTGCGATTTGGGAGAGAAAGCAATGAGCTTCTCGACAACATCTTTTTCTTCTTCTTCTTTGTTCGATTAGATTCATGTTAGGGAATTTTTATCTTGTGTTTCTTTTGCACCCAGCCATGAACTAATTTTATTTGGCTTGGCTTATCGTGTTTTTGTGGTTGTGAGAACGATTGGATTTGTTTAGGTATTTGAGTTTGCAATTTTAATTCAAAGTTTGTTCATTCTTGGTTCTTAATTTTGTGAGTGAATTGGGAGAGGATCTCGTGAATTCATCCATTTATCTAATATCGGGAGAGTTAGATTCAAGAAACGAATGAGCATGGTCTTTATTCAATCAATCGATGGTGAAGACTAATTCGACTTAGGGATAAGTTGGGAATTTCAACGGCTAAAAGGAGCGGAAGATATGTTGTTGTCCACCCTTGGTTAACGCAGGGATGTATTATCAAGGCATGCACAATTAATAGTGTTTTGAGTTAGGGATAATGAGAAACCATTGAAGAATGCTTTGCCGAACTTTGAAGGTTATCACCCAATTGCCTAGGCAATCGCTCCATTCCCAATTACCTAGGCAATCACAGAATTGCCCAGGTAATCTGACTGGATTAAATTGATGAGCGATTGAGCTACTCAGCACTCAATTACCACGACAGTCCATTCAACTATCATGCCACGACTCACGATAACCCGACCTACACTCTTATTCGATTACATCTTTCTTTAATTTAATTGCTCTTTGACTTTACTCGTTAATCAGAACTCCTACAATCATCAATTTTTGTTTTTACTTTCAGTGCGAGAAGTTAGAATCCAGAAGTAGCACCAATCTCTGTGGAGATGATATCTATTCTATATTATAACTTGTGACGTGTACACTTGCACCAATTGTGAAGCACTTAATAAGCGCAACACTCTCATTCTTGAAATTGAAGCTCTTTTCATAGCAAAGCGTCTTCGATAAGAAGTTGTCTTCATACTTCTAGCGTATTTCTTCATTGAAGAAGGTTTTGAAGGGCATGGATAAAGAAGCCGTAGGAGCAAGGTCGAATGTTTGGACGATTTTTGAAATAGAGAAGAGAAAGATCGTGAATATTTGTTTCTTGCTTGATAAAAGATCAAAGGGGAAAAATGAAAGGTTTTTGATTGGCTATGGTAGATGAAGTAAAGAGTTTAAGTGTTTAATGGGGTGTAATATAGTAGCCGAATTTAATGGGGATAATGATGGAAAAGAAAAAAATTGATTTGATAAGGGGTTAAATGATAAGGGTGATGTGATAGGGTGTAAGTGATAGGATGGGTTTAAAGATTGGAGTGATAAGGCGTTTAAGTTGAATTTAAAATTCAACCTAATTCAATTTGGGAGACTAGGGTTAAGTTCAAAGAAAAATAATCTCTCTCTTCAATGGGCCGAATTTAATCAAGCTAGGGTAAATCTCTTCTTCCAAAATTCTAATATGCCGTGTGCCAAGCTTTTACACTGGCATTCTGCCTGGCACGCAGAATTCTCTCATTATGTCATTGTCTCATGCCAAGTCTTGCCTCAGCGTTATTCTTGGCACACTAAATCTGCATATACTCAAAGAAAACATTTCAATGTAGTAAAGGAAAATAAAAAACTAAAACGAAAATAAGAAAAATAAATAAAGAAAATACTGAAAAAAACATCTAACCTAATATTTACAAAGAACTACACCATGATGATGATGTTATGGTACCTCTACCAAGAGGATAACCTCTTTGGCATGATTCCGATCACCTTCCAAATAGTGCTTTAAACGTTGGCCATTCACCTTAAAAATATCTCCCGTCTTCAAATTCTTGATGTCCACAGCTCCATGGATATAGGGCTTTACAACTTCATAAGGCCTCGACCATCTCGATCTGAGTTTACCTAGAAACAATTTTAGCCGCGAGTTAAATAAAAAAAACACGTTGACCTACCTTGAATTAGCTCGGCATTATCCTACTATCATACCGGCGTTTTGTCCTTTCTTTGTAGAGTCTGATATTCTCATAGGCTTGTTTTCTAAACTCTTCCAACTCATTTAAGTCTAGTAACCTTTTTTCTCCATCATCTCTACATTCCATATCAAGTTTTTTGATAGCCCAATATGCACGGTGCTCCATCTTCTCCGATAGGTGGCATGCTTTTCCAAAAATGAGCCTAAATGGTGAAGTACCCAAAGGAGTTTTAAATTTTGTCCTATAAGCCCACAAGGATTCATCTAGTCTCAAGGACCAGTCTTTCCTTGATGGATTCACAGTCTTTTCAAGGATACTCATGATCTTCTTGCTTGAAATCTCGGCTTACCCATTTGTTTGTGGATGTTATGCCGTGGCAATCCTCTACTGAATTCCATATCTGCACAAAGCTTTAGAGATTAGATTGCATTTAAAACGGGTATCCTCATCATGAATAATCACTATGGGGGCACCAAATCGTGTAAAGATATGTTTGTGCAAGAATTTGGCAACAGCCTTGGCATCGTTCCTTGGTAGAGCAACAGCCCCAACCCATTTTGATACATAGCCAATGACCACAATAATATACACATTACCAAATGATGGAGGAAATAGGCCCATAAAGTCTATTGTTGCGCGTAATAAGTGCTACGCAAATGTGCAAGTATACACATCGCAAGTTATAGCATAAAAGATATCGTCTCCACAGGGATTGGTGCCACTTCAAGAATCTAGTCTCTTGCACTGTAAAAAGTAAAAACACAAGTAAAGGATTATAGAAGTTTTAACTAATAACTAATCTAGAAAGCAATTAAGTAAATGAAACGATGAATTCGAATGAGAGAGATAGGCCAGGTTATTGTGAGTTGAGGTGTGATAGCCGATTGGATCGTCTTGGTAAAAGAGTGCACGGGCAACTCAGTAGCCGTGGCAACTTGCACAACGGGGTTGCCTTGGCAACTAATTGATGGTTGCCTGGGCGACTAGTTGGGCAACTACTTGGGCGTCTGGGCAGCAACTTCAAGGTTCGGCGGAGCGTTCTTCAATGGTTTCTTCTTATCTCTAAGTCGAAACTCTAGCTACTTGTGCATGCCTTGATAATACATCCCTGCGTGAATCAAGGGTGAACAACAACCAATCTTGCGCTCCTCTTAGCCGTTGAAATCCTTAACTTATTCCTAAGCCGGATTAATCTTCACCATCATTGGATTGAATAAAGATCATATTCATTCATTTCTTGAATCTAACTCTCCCGATATTAGATAAATGGATGAAATCACGAGATCCTCTCCCAATTCACTCGCAAACAATAGTAAGAACCAAGAATGAATAAACCTTGAAATAGAAAAATGCAAACTCTTATTACCTAAACAAAAACCAATAGTTTCTCACAACCACAAAACACAATAACCATAGCCAAGTAGATTTAGTTCATGGCTAGGTTCCAAAGAAACACAAGGTAATTAATCCCTAGCATGGACCCAATCGAACAAAGAAGAAAATATGAAGCTTGTCAAAAATCCCTTGCTCTAGAAGCTTGCCGAAAATTCCCCTTGCTTCCTCTCTTGGACTTGTCGAATTTTGCCCTCTTGCTCTCTCTCAAGTAGTCGAAATCTCCTTGCTATTTATAGGGCTAGGCCAAAGTCCTTCTTTGAGGAGGAGTTTGAGTTGGAATTAAATTATCTTTAAAGAATATAATTCTTTATTATAATTTTATTCCTATTAGAACTTCTCCTATCTTCTTGAAATTTAATTCTTCTTTAATCTCTGCATGGCAATCAAATTCCTTTGGGCTTGGGCCTTGCTCCATGTCATCTTGGGCTTGTAAAGTCATTAATTTCGACATCCCTATTGCATTTTCTCTTTGTCGACAATTGCCATGGCATCTGGCTCGGCGTCTCCTTCATGCATTGCCTTGGCAACTAGCTCGGCATATCCTTCATGCATTGCCCTGGCAACTAGCTCGGCATTGCTTTGGCAAGTGATCTTGCACATACACACAAAGCACACCAAAACAGCATCTTTTCCACAAAAACTACCAAGTTATGTAATCAAGCTCAATGATGGAAGGAAACATGGATTAATGCATGAATGGCTAACTATGCAACTAATATGAGCCTAAGTCTAACAATAATATGAGTAAAAAGGGTAAGAAAAATAGTACTTTTGAACACTTATCACACCCCCAAACTCGAACTATTGCTTGTCCTCAAGCAATGCAAACTCATAATTACCTGCCAAGACTTCAACTTTCACAAACTTAGCTTTGAACTTGATTTCAATTCTCTGAACCGGGGCACAAAGTATGATTGGCTTTTTATTGTTCAGAAAACTGAGGAATTACTCGGAATCAAACTATAATGCTTGTGAGTGTGTGCGGAGTTGTGTGCAAGTTGATTTTTCGGATCCTATGCAAACAATAGGTTTTCAAATTACTTAATTGGGTTCTTTTTAACATGTTTTAGCTAGAGCCAGTTTTGGGCACCTCTAGTGTTTTATTTTTAGTTTTCTTAAGTTAATTTAATCGACTAGAGCTGGTTTCGGGCCCCTCTAGTTAAATTTTTTTTAACACCTCCTAGAGCCAGTTTCGGGCACCTCTAGTGATCAATTTTTTTATCATATGCTAGAGCCAATTTCGGGCACCTCTAGCATTCATCCAATTTTTATTCTAATCCCCCAATTTGTTAATTATCAACCTAAGTTTACTAGAACTCCTTAAATCAATCAAACCACAACAGTGTTTCATCAAATTTAGCATCATAGTAAAATTCTAAGTTTTTCCATGGTTATCCTAGAATAAAAATTCTATCAATTAAGTGCATTGGCAAAGTCATCATCGAATATTCATCAAATCTAAGCAATTCTTGTTCCAATTAAGGGCATGGCAAGCAATTTATGTATCCTAAATGTAATACTTAAGATGAATGTAATTAAACATGGTAACTACCCCCCAAACTCGAGTGAGGCATTGTCCTCAATGCATGCGAAAAATAAAAATAAAAATGCATACGAGGACTTACTCCGAGAGTTCGTCATCGTAGATGATTAGTTTCCTTCTTGTCGGTGTCTTGATTCTCTTGCTTGAACGCGATGGTTGTTTTCTTGTTGCCGGTGGTGGAATTGATCCTCGTACGGGGTTGTCCTCATCGTCATCTTCATCAATATCAATGGTTTTTTGCTTGGAGGATTCAATTGGTGCGGTCTTTATTGGTTCAATGGAGGACTCGTCCGAATCTGAAAAATCAGAGAATGATTCCGTAGGAGTTGATTCGGGCATAGGTGCTTTACCTTTGGCTTTTGCAGTGGTTGTCGAGATGTCTTTAGCTTTGGTTGCTGTGGCATCTTCAGGGTTGGTTGCCGTGGCGTCAGCTTCCTTGGTTGCCGGGGCAAGGATCTCGGCGGGAAAGATTGGGAATGGCACGCGATTGTCCGGGTACTTTTCTAGGATTACTTGGGTGATGGCATTGTTGTGCTCCTTCATGTACCGCATGAACATTAGTTGCCGATCTTCAATTTGCCTTAGGCGGCTCGCCAATGGGTGGAAAAGTGCTTCAAAGTGTCCCGGGATTAATGGCCGAGTTGCCCTGGCGTTAGGTGCTTGGGCATTAGGGATTGCCGCGGCGGCAGGAGTTGCCGTGGCAATTGGAGGCCTTGAAGAATCTCCCGGTGCCTCTCCCATTAGCTTCCGAATTAGTGCTTGATTCCAACCAGACTTGGGTAGGGCCTTTTCATCAGTGGACTCACTCGGGACATGCATCTCCTTGCAAAGATTAGAAATTAAGCAAGGGAAGAAAAGATAACCCTTATCTTTTGAGATGCATACAAAAATCTCATCACAAATAATTTTTCCAATGTTAATGATGCGATTATGCAAAATAGAATGTATGAGCAAAAGACGTGGTATATCAACGATAGTATTGTGTGTGGAGGGCATTAAAGAAGTTTTAACAAACTTATTCCATAGTGTTGCCTCGGGTTTAAGCCGAAGGCGATTTACCGTGCCCTTGTATTTACCGTCGTTCCAATGAGTTCCCGGTTGAGTGAGTTCTTGAAGCACCTTGTCGAGTTGCTTGGGATTGATTTGGTCAACGAAGGCTTGATGCTCGTCCTTCTCAATGTAAAGTCCGTAAAAGGTGTTGATGCTTTCGGGACTTATAATTATGGCCTTGTCACAAACAAAAACATAAGGATTATCCGGGTTAGGTGAGTGAGCATAGAATTCTCTTACCCATAAGATGTTACCCGGTTCTGGTTGATGGCAAAAGATTTGCCACTTTTGATGTGAAATCCTCTTGAAGATGAATGGTTCAAGGCCGAAATCTTGATGAGAGTTGGAGTATTCAAAGCCTTGTTCTTCATGAATCTTCCGGCTTTCAAACTTGGATTGAAATCTTTCTTGAACTGCCGGTGTAGCAAACTTCTTGTATCTTGGTTCTTTGGAGGAACTTGGATGAACTAAAAGTTTAATCTTGGATGCCATGTATGATCTTGGTTGTGAGTAAAAACAAAGAAAAGAAAAGAAAAGAAACTAAAAAGTTGCAAGATAGAAGGTAGGAATAGGTTAAGAGTGATGGGTTTTATAGAAAAGATAGGTGGTTGGGATTGGGGGAAATCGAAAAAGGGTTTAGGGTTTGGTAGGAATTTTCGACAAAGGGGTTTTGGTTAGGATGAATTGGAGGCTTTATATAAGCCTTAGATTCAGCCCATTAGTTTCCTTGTTGAAGATGTTTTCCTACTTGGTTTAGAATTCCTTCTTTATCTTGAACTTCCTTTCCTACAATTCAAAAACAAATCAAATAAGGATTAAAATTAAAGATAAACTAATAAAGAAAATAAATAAAGATGTGTAATAGGATTCTTAAACTAAAAAAAAAAATCCTAAAACTACTTAATAATCGAAAAAAAAATCGAAAAAAAATAAAATACTTAAATAGTCGAATAAAAATAAAAAAAAATAAAATACTTAAATAGTCGAATAAAAATAAAAAATAAAAATAAAAATAAAAATATAAAAAGAGAGAGCATGCTCATGCATCTCCTAAATTGACCACTTCCTTGTTACGTTCCACATGGGCACCATTGTAGTGCTTCAATCTTTGTCCATTAACTATGAATTCATGGTTGTCAGAGATGGACTTGATTATCACGGCACCATGAGAGAATGGTTTGACGACTTCGAATGGTCCCGACCATCTTGATTTCAGCTTTCCCGGGAAAAGTTTTAGCCGAGAATTGAATAGGAGAACTAGTTGCCCTGGTGTGAATTGCCGTGGCAATAGTTTCTTGTCATGCCATCGCTTTGTTTTCTCCTTGTAGATTCGTGCATTGTTATAGGCGAGTGCACGAAATTCTTCTATCTCATTGAGATCCATCAAGCGCTTTTGTCCGGCACTTTCCCAATCCATATTCACGGTCTTGATTGCCCAGTACGCCTTGTGCTCAATTTCCACCGGTAGATGACATGTTTTACCATAGACAAGTCGGAAGGGGGACATACCTAAGGGTGTTTTGAATGCAGTGCGATATGCCCAAAGTGCGTCATCTAGTCTTAATGACCAATCCTTCATTGAGGGATTTACAACTTTCTCGAGTATTCCCTTCAACTCCCGGTTGGAAATTTTTGCTTGCCCGTTGGTTTGTGGGTGATATACCGTGGCGATCTTGTGTGATATGCCGAAGCGTTGCAACATCTTGGCAATTAGTCTGTTGTCAAAATGCTTGCCCCGTCATCGATAATTGCTCTCGGCATCCCAAACCGTAAATATGTTTTTCTGCGAGGAATCGTTGCACGGTCTTGGAATCGTCGTTGGGAACTGCAGCTGCCTCTACCCATTTAGACACATAGTCGACGGTGAGTAAGATGTAGAGGTTGCCGAATGAAGATGGGAAAGGTCCCATAAAGTCGATCCCCCATACATCGAACAGTTCCACCTCGATGATGTTCTGGAGTGGCATCTCATGTCGTCTCGAGATATTGCCCATCCTTTGGCAACGATCACATTGCTTGTAAAAGTCTTGGGCATCTTTGTACAATGTTGGCCAATACAAACCGGATTGCAAGACTTTGGCATGATACGAGTTCCTCCAAAATGTCCTCAATAGGGTGAAGAATGGCATTGCCAGAGTACATTCTGTTGCTCTTCTTCAGGGACACATCGGCGTATAACCTGATCTGCACATTGTTTAAACAAAAGAGGCTCATCCCAAAAGTAATGCTTAGCATCATGGCGGAACCGCTTCTTCCCTTGGTGAGTAATGCCATAAGGAAAAATACCACAAACAAGGAAGTTAACTAAATCCGCGTACCAGGGTATTGCCGAGGCATGTGTTGCCGTAGTGACTGCTCCTAGAATTGCCACGGCGTGCGCGTCAAAGACTGCTGTGGCGTCGAGAGTTGTCGAGGCATGTGCATCTATGGTTGCCGAGGCGTCAAGGTTTTTCGAGGCGTCGAGGGTTGCCGAGGCGTCGAGGGCGTCAAGGATTGCTGAGGCAACTAAAATTTATTCATCCGGGAATGCATCACATATCTCAAGATTCGCGTCCTCCTCCTTATTGCGTTCCAAACGTGATAAGTGATTAACCACTTGATTTTCTGTTCCTTTCCTGTCCTTAATTTCAATATCAAATTCTAGTAAAAGTAATATCCAACGAATCAAACGAGGTTTAGCATCCTTTTTAGCAAATAAGTATTTGATTGCCGAATGGTCCGTATGAACAATTACCTTTGAACCAATTAAGTAGGATCGGAACTTGTCAAATGCGAAAACTACAGCTAGTAACTCTTTCTCCGTTGTTGTGTAATTCACTTGAGCACCATTAAGAGTTTTACTAGTGTAGTATATCACATGGAAGGTCTTACCTGTGCGTTGGCCTAGGACTGCTCCTACCGCGAAATCACTTGCATCACACATGAGCTCAAAATGTAGCGTCCAATCTGGTGGAACGACAATGGGTGCCGAGGCAAGCTTTTTCTTTAGGGTTTCGAATGCTTGGGTGCAAGAATCATCAAAATAGAAAACTTTATCCTGTTCAAGCAGATTACACAAGGGTTTAGTGATTTTAGAAAAATTATGAATGAACCTCCTGTAAAAACCTGCATGTCCGAGAAAACTTCAAATTCCTTTAACCGAATTTGGTGGGGGTAATCTCTCAATCAAGTCCACCTTGGCTTTGTCTACTTCAATTCCCTTGGACGAAATCTTATGGCCGAGCACTATTCCTTCATCTACCATAAAGTGGCATTTCTCCCAATTGAGGACTAAATCTGTTTCTTCGCATCTTGCTAACACCCTCTCTAAATTGTCGAGGCAGTCGTCGAAGTCATTACCAAAAACCGAAAAATCATCCATGAAGATCTCAAGGAAGTCTTCGACCATGTCTGAAAAGAGTGCCATCATGCATCTTTGGAAGGTTGCCGGGGCGTTACACAATCCGAACGGCATCCTTCGGAAGGCATAAGTGTCGTATGGGCATGTGAAGGTTGTCTTTTCTTGATCTTCTGGTGCTATGGCAATCTGATTGTAACCTGAATAACCATCAAGAAAACAATAAAAGGGTTTACCTGCAAGACGGTCAAGCATTTGATCAATAAAGGGTAATGGGAAGTGATCTTTCCTAGTAGCTTTGTTTAGCTTTCGATAGTCCATACAAACCCTCCAACCGGTCACAGTCCTGGTTGGGATAAGTTCATTATTTTCATTGCTTACCACTGTTATACCTCCCTTTTTCGGTACACATTGTACTGGGCTTACCCACGTACTATCAGAGATAGGGTATATAATGCCGGCGTCAAGCCACTTGATGATTTCTTTCATTACAACCCCTTTCATGGAATGATTCTGTCTCATCTGGGCCTCAATTGAAGGTTTGTGATCATCTTCCAACAAGATCTTGTGCATGCACATTGCCGGGCTAATTCCCTTCAAGTCGGCAATTGTCCACCCTATTGCCTTTTTGTGTAGCTTCAACATCTTGATCAGCTTCTTTTCCTGCTCAGGCTGTAACTTAGAAGAAATAATTACAGGCAATGTATTATCGGTCCCTAAGTATACATATTTTAGTTGCTCTGGCAATTGTTTCAACTTAAGAATTGGTGGTTGTTCAATAGAGGGTTTTTCGAGCTTACCTTTCTTACCTGAGTAGTCCAGTGGTTCAAAGTATGTACCTGGTCGGTTGACTAGCCAATTTGCCTCTTCTGGTTGTTCCTCATCGACCGGTTCTTCATACTCCTCATGTTCCTCTTGGTCGGCAATGTAGTTGCCGAGGCAACTAAATTCCTCATCGAGGTTAAACTCTACCGTGGCATGAAGTAGTTGGCATTCTTCTGGATCATCGGCATGCCTTAGTGTTTGGAACACATTTAGTTTAACTTGCTGGTCATTCACCCTCATTGTGAGTTCTCCCTTTTCAACATCAATCAAGGTTCTCCCTATTGCTAGGAATGGTCTCCCGAGAATGATAGGTGCATGCTCATCTGCTTCACAATCCAAAATAATAAAGTCAGCGGGAAAAATAAATTTATCGACTTTTACCAAGTATGTCTTGATTTTTCCCTCGGATGCACATAGGATCTGTCGGCTAGCTGCAGCATGATCATTGTAAGTCTTGCCTTCCCGATTCCTAGTTTCGAAAACCGATTTAGGCATCAAGTTTATGCTAGCCCCAAGGTCGCATAATGCTTTCCCGACATAGTGATTTCCAATGGAACAGGTATTGTGAAACTTCCGGGATCCTTCAACTTAGGTGGCATACGATTGTGCAACATTGCCATGCATCCTCTGTCATCGCGCAATCTGTTTCAAACTCTCATAGCCTTGTTCTTTTGGACACAATGTCTTTAAGGAACTTGGCATAGTTTGGCATTTGTTCAATTGCTTCCACCAGTGGCAAGTTGATGTGGACTTGCTTTAGGATATCAAGAAACTTCTTGAATTGGTATTCTTGCTTTTGTCGCTTCAACCTTTGTGGGAATGGTGGTGGAAGTCGGATATCTTCGATCCTTTCATTGGTTTGAAACCTGATTGATGGCATTGCCGGGACATCTGGAGTTGCCGAGGCATTATCAACTGGGGTTGCCGAGGCATGCTTATCGCAAGTTGTCGAGGCGTCGTCGGTTGCCGAGGCATGTTTATTGCCGGTTGCCACGGCAATTCCTGGTTCAGCATCTGAGGCTTTGCCGCTAGGTTCGTCTTGATCTTTTTGTGGATTTTTGTTTGACGAGCGGGTTTGAACCTCTCTAAGTTGTTGGCCACTTCTGGTGGTGATCGCCTTACATTGCACATGGCCAGTTCCTCTTGCGACTTCAGTATCGCTGGGTAAACCTCCTTGTGGTCTAGTATTCAGATTTTGAGCAAACTGTCCGACTTGATTTTCCAATGATTTGATTGCCGCCTCTTGGTTTTGCAATCTCATCTCGGTCCTGTTAATAAAAGCATCAGTTCTTTTTATGAAATTACTATTCTCAGCCATATAAGATTCAGTTTTCATCATAAAAGCATTTAGAGAATTTTCTAAAGAACTAGATGTTGTCGGTTGTTGCTGCGGCATCTGTTGCCGTGGCATATTTTGCTGGAATCCCGATGCTTGTGCATTCTGATTGTTCTGGTTTAGAGCATTGTTGGGATTACTCCATGAAAAATTCGGGTGCTTCTTCCAAGCTGGATTGTATGTATTGGACATCATGTTGTTGCTCCGATTGTAATTCCCCACATAGAAGCTGGATTCCGAATTCTGCATACATTCAGAAGAATTATGGTTATCACCACATAACTCACAAAAAGAATCCATTACCTTGACTTCATGTGTGTTGTTTAGTTTTTGCATGTTCTGGACCATCTTGGTTAAAGCGGCCAATTGTGCCGAAATTGAATCTGATGATCCTAGTTCATGTATTGTGGCTTGGCGTCTAACTCCTCCTCTTCTAGTAGATGGGAATTGATAGTCATTCTTGGCCAGCCTGTTTAAAATTTGCATTGCTTCTTCCGGCGACTTATCTAGGAGTATGCCGTTTGCCGAGGCATCTAGCATCATCCTTGTTGGTGTATTCACGGCGTTGTAAAACATTGTTACTTGAGTCCACACCGGGAATCCGTGTAAGGGGCATTTGTGTAGAAGTTCTTTATATCGCTCCCAAGCCTCGTACATGGATTCATCATCTGCCTGCCGAAAAGAAGTAATGTTGTTACGAAGCTTATCAGTCAAATTTGTAGGATTAAATCTAGCAAGGAAATCACGACAAAGATCAGTCCAAGATGCTATGGATCCGGCAGGAATGCTATTCAGCCATGCTTTCGCCCTATCCCTCAGTGAATAGGGGAATAATCTTAATCGTAGGACATCAGGGGTGACTCCGTGTATCTTGAACGAGTTACAAATCTCGAGGAAAGATTTCAGATGTTTCCGTGCATCTTCAGTTGCTGAGCCGCCAAATTGACCAATTGTGTTGATCATATTAAACATTACCGGTTTCAACTCAAAGTGGTCGGCTTCAATTTCAGGTGTGACAACTCCTGGGTTAAGTCCATCAAGATCTTCTTCAAGATAGTCTCGAATAGTTCTGTTTCGTGCAAGAATCACTTCTCCTCCTGCTCGAACATCTTGATTCATATTGTCGTCTTGATTTGCCATTGCTTCTCTTATCCTTCGTCTAAGTCTTTGTAAGGTTCGTTCGAGTTCTGGATCAAAGGGATATTCTGGTGAAGTCGGTCTCGCCCTGGTCATATACCAATGAAAAACCAAAGTTTGTTAGCCCTTTGAATTTTAAACAAGAAAAATAAAAAGAAAGTGCAAGAAAGTAAAAACAAAGTCGCTATTGCCAATCCCCGGCAACGGCGCCAAAAACTTGTTGCGCGTAATAAGTGCTACGCAAATGTGCAAGTATACACGTCGCAAGTTATAGTATAAAAGATATCGTCTCCACAGGGATTGGTGCCACTTCAAGAATCTAGTCTCTTGCACTGTAAAAAGTAAAAACACAAGTAAAGGATTATAGAAGTTTTAACTAATAACTAATCTAGAAAGCAATTAAGCAAATGAAACGATGAATTCGAATGAGAGATAGGCCAGGTTATCGTGAGTTGAGGTGTGATAGCCGATTGGATCGTCTTGGTAAAAGAGTGCATGGGCAACTCAGTTGCCGTGGCAACTTGCACAACGGGGTTGCCTTGGCAACTAATTGATGGTTGCCTGGGCGACTAGTTGGGCAACTACTTGGGCGTCTGGGCAGCAACTTCAAGGTTTGGCGGAGCGTTCTTCAATGGTTTCTTCTTATCCCTAAGTCGAAACTCTAGCTACTTGTGCATGCCTTGATAATACATCCCTGCGTGAATCAAGGGTGAACAATAACCAATCTTGCGCTCCTCTTAGCCGTTGAAATCCTTAACTTATTCCTAAGCCGGATTAATCTTCACCATCATTGGATTGAATAAAGATCATATTCATTCGTTTCTTGAATCTAACTCTCCCGATATTAGATAAATGGATGAAATCACGAGATCCTCTCCCAATTCACTCGCAAACAATAGTAAGAACCAAGAATGAATAAACCTTGAAATAGAAAAGTGCAAACTCTTATTACCTAAACAAAAACCAATAGTTTCTCACAACCACAAAACACAATAACCATAGCCAAGTAGATTTAGTTCATGGCTAGGTTCCAAAGAAACACAAGGTAATTAATCCCTAGCATGGACCCAATCGAACAAAGAAGAAAAGATGAAGCTTGTCGAAAATCCCTTGCCCTAGAAGCTTGCCGAAAATTCCCCTTGCTTCCTCTCTTGGACTTGTCGAATTTTGCCCTCTTGCTCTCTCTCAAGTAGTCGAAATCTCCTTGCTATTTATAGGGCTAGGCCAAAGTCCTTCTTTGAGGAGGAGTTTGAGTTGGAATTAAATTATCTTTAAAGAATATAATTCTTTATTATAATTTTATTCCTATTAGAACTTCTCCTATCTTCTTGGAATTTAATTCTTCTTTAATCTCTGCATGGCAATCAAATTCCTTTGGGCTTGGGCCTTGCTCCATGTCATCTTGGGCTTGTAAAGTCATTAATTTCGACATCCCTATTGCATTTTCTCTTTGTCGACAATTGCCATGGCATCTGGCTCGGCGTCTCCTTCATGCATTGCCCTGGCAACTAGCTCAGCATATCCTTCATGCATTGCCCTGACAACTAGCTCGGCATTGCTTTGGCAAGTGATCCTGCACATACACACAAAGCACACCAAAGCAGCATCTTTTCCACAAAAACTACCAAGTTATGTAATCAAGCTCAATGATGGAAGGAAACATGGATTAATGCATGAATGGCTAACTATGCAACTAATATGAGCCTAAGTCTAACAATAATATGAGTAAAAAGGGTAAGAAAAATAGTACTTTTGAACACTTATCATCTATCCCCCATACATCAAATAAATCCACTGGCATAATGTTCTGGAGCCGCAGTTGGTGTCTGCCAGAGATGTTTCCTGTTCGTTGGCATTGATCGCATGCCTTGGCATAATTGTGGGCATCTTTGTATAGTGTGGGACAAAAGAATCTTGATTGCAACACCTTGGCAATAGTCTTCATCCCAGCAAAGTGGCCTATATACGGTGCAGCATGGCATAATTGCAGTATACTGTGCTGCTCATCCTCTGGCACACACCGATGGATCACTTGATCGGCTCACTATTCGAATAGAATCGGCTCATCCCATTAATACTATCGAACGCCTCACAAGAAACATTTTCTAGCATTGTATGCCAAATCTGGTGGAAGAATATTGCTTACCAAGTAGTTGACTATGTCAGTGTACCATGGCATAACATTAACTGCAAACAAGTACTCATCTGGAAACTCATCTCTTATGGCAGCGGTCTTACCATCTTCAAGGTGATATTCTAGGCATGATAGGTGGTCAACTACCAAATTTTCATTGTCTTTCTTATCTCGGATCTCGAGGTCAAATTCTTGTAGTAAAAGCATCCATCGAATTAGTCTGGGCTTCGCATCCTTCTTTCCCAAGAGGTACTTTAGTGTCGAATTATCTGTATACACCACATCTTTGTTACCAACTAAATAAGATCTGAATTTATCCAAAGCAAATACAACTACAAGAAATTCTTTCTTAGTTGTGGAGTAATTTAGTTGAGCTCCATTTAGTGTCCAGCTGGCATAGTAAATGGTATAAAAGACTTTGCCACGCCGCTATCCCAATGCTGCTCTGAAGGCATAGTCATTGGCATCACACATGAGTTCGAATGGCTCATTCCAATCAGGTGTCACGGCTATAGGGGCATTAATCAATTTCTCCTTAAGCTCCTGAAATGTTCCTGAAATAACAAGCATAAAGGTTTAGAAATTTTAGAAAATTCTTTGATAAAACATCGGTAAAAACCTACATATCCCAAAAAACTTCTAATACCTTTTACACTAGTCGATGGTGTCATTTGCTTGATTACCTCAACCTTTTCTTGATCAACCTCTAATCCTCTCTTAGTTACATTGTGCCCAAGAATAATGCCATCCTGCACCATGAAGTGGCATTTCTCCCAGTTCAACACTAGGTTTGTCTCAATACATCTCTTCAAGACTTGCTCCAAACTCTAAAGACATTCCTCAAATGTTTTGCCAAACACTGAGAAATCATCCATGAGCACTTCCAAATTATGCTCAATTATGTCAAAAAATGGACATCATGCAACGTTGAAATGTTGTCGGGGCATTACACAACCTGAATGGCATTCTTCTAAAGGTAAACATCCCATATAGACACGTAAAAGTGGTCTTTTCTTGATCATTAGGTGTGACGACAATCTGATTATAACATGAATAACCATCCAAAAAACAATAAAAAGCTTTATCTGCCAGTCTGTCTAACATTTGATCGATGAAAGGCAATGTGAACTAATAATTCCTTGTGGCGCTGTTCAGCTTCTTGTAGTCCATGCACACTCTCTATCCTTTGATAGTCCTGAAGGGAATCAATTCTTCTTTGTTGTTTTGCACCACAGTTATGCGACCCTTCTTTGGCACGCATTGCACTGGGTTGACCCACGAACTATCAAAAATGGGATAGATTATCCCGACATCCAACCACTTGATTATCTCGTTATTAACAACCTCTTTGTCACCGTGGTAGGCCTTGCTTCTATGCCAAGCTTTCTAAAAATAGCCATTGGCATCAAATTGATGTTGGCTCCCAAGTCACACAGTGTCTTACCCATAAATTTGTTGCCAATGTATAAGGAATAGTAAAAATTCATGGATATTTCAGCTTTGGCAGTAACCGATTGAGTATCAATGCACTACATCCCTCGGTGAGAGCTACAGTTTTGAAATCACCCAGCTTTCTCTTTTTGGACAAGATGTCCTTCATGAATTAGACATAGTTGGGGCATTTGTTCGAGAGCTTTCACCAATGGTAGATTGATTTGCAATTGCTTAAGGACTTCCAAAAAGCTCTTAAATTTCTTATCCTGCTTGTGCTTTAGTAATCTTTGTGGAAATGGTGGAGGTAGATAAGCATACATTGGTTCTGTCGGCTTTGCCAAGGTTTTGTTAGCATCTGATTGAGGTCTGGCATCAGACTGCCATTTGGCATTAGTTTGTGGTCTGGCATTGCTTATGTCTGCTTCTTTTTTCTCTGGTTCTTTTGGTTCAACTACTGGTACTTTCTCCTTCTCTTGGAAACTATTTGGCTGCTTGGCAGCCATCTCAGCCTCACATTATTTGTCACTCTAAAGAGTTACAACTTTGCATTGTTCATTGTGGTTTTGTCAGGCATCCTCTGTATCACTTGGCAAAGCTCCCTAAGGTCTGTTGTTGAGGGCACTGGCAATCTGTACCTCCAAGTTTCGTATAGATGTTGCCATACTCTGGACAGTTGTATCATTCATCTCCATGTAATCTGTCAAAGTCCCCTGGTTGTTCTAGAGCTTCCCCAATGGTAGATTGATTTGCAATTGCTTAAGGACTTCCGAAAAGCTCATAAATTTATGATCATGCTTGTGCTTTTGTAATCTTTGTGGAAATGGTGGAGGTAGATAAGCATACGCTGGTTCTGCTTGCTTTGCCAAGGTTTTGCTGGCATCCGACTGAGATCTGGCATCAGACTGTTGTCTGGCATCAGTTTGTGGTTTGGCATTGCTTACGTCTGCTTCTTTTTCTCTAGTTCTTTTGGTTTATCTATTGGTACTTTTTTCTTCTCATGGCAACTATTTGGCTGCTTGGCAGTTGTCTCAGCCTCACATTGTTTGTCACTCTGAAAAGTTACAACTTTGCATTATTCGTTGCGGTTTTGTCTGGCTTCCTCTGTATCACTTGGCAAAGCTCCCCGAGGTCTTTTGTTGAGGACATTGGCAATCTGTCCAATTTTTACCTCCAAGTTTTGTATAGATGTTGCCATACTCTGGACAATTTTATCATTCCTCTCCATGTAATATGTTAAAGTCCCCTGGTTGTTCATTTGCCCTGCATAAAAATTATTTTATGCTCGCTGTGGCACGACATTTTGGTTGACCCCTGGCATGACATTGTTCATAAGTTGGGCATTGTATTGGCATTGGGCATTGTTGTTTTGATGTTGCGTATTGTATTGGTTTCCTCCTTGATTTCCCCAAGCTAAGTTTGGGTGTTGACTCCATCCTGCATTGTAAGTATTGGAATTCATATTATAATTACGATTACAATTGCCAACAAAATTTACCAACTTAGGGTTAGCAGGGCAATCTTCCGTGTGATGATCCTCTCCATATATCGTACAGAATGGGGATAATGCCTTTATTTCTTGGACCTCATTGCTCTTTTGCAAGGTTCTCACCATGGTAGTAAGGTTGGAAATTTCAGCGTAGATGGATGTAAGCTCATCTATCTGTAATTTCCCTCAAATATTAGTATCGGTCCCAAGTATGGCAGTAGGATATTCAAAATCATTGATTGGAATCCTCTCAAGGATGGCAACTGGCTCTGTATAGTTTTTGTCAAGCAATGAACCATTTGCCGAAGCATCAACAACTGTTCTGGTTTGCGCATTAAGTCCATTGTAAAAGGTCTCAATTTGGGTCCATTTTGGGAATCCATGCATAGGCCATCTCCTCAACATGTCTTTATATCTCTCCTAGGCATCATATAGGGTCTCATCGTCAGCCTGCCTAAAAGTGATGATCTCACCCCTTAGCTTGGCAGTGAGTCTAGGTGGTTGGAATCGTAGCAAAAATTTATGGCATAGATCTCCCCATGAGGTGACAGAACCATGTGGCAAAGAACTTAGCCACGCTTTTGCTCTATCTCTCAGGGAAAATGTAAACAACTTCAATTTCACTGTATCATCTGATACTCCAAGCTGTTGAAATAACTGGAAAACTTCCATGAATTACTTCAAGTGTTGCCTCGGATCTCCAGTAAGTGCTCCATCAAATTGTCATACATTCAAAAGCATTTATATTATTACCGATTTAAGTTCAAAATTTGGTGTATTTACCTCGGTATCAATTAGTACTGGCATCAAATTGTCAATGTTTGGTGCTGAGTGTTCTCTAATATGTCTTTCTTCCTCCACATTAACAATTCGGGCAATAGGAGCTGGCGGTATCCTATTGTTATTGGGTGGATTTTCATCATTGTTTAACACACCATTTCCTCCATTGCCTTTTTCGAGCCATCTCTTGAATCTTTTTCTTTAACCTTCGCAAGGTTCTTTCAATTTCCGGGTCGTATAGCCAATCTTCCACCACAGGGCAATTTCTAGTCATACACTAGTTAAAACAAAGAAATAAAATAAAAACAAAAATAAAAAAAAACAAGTAAAAATCTGAAAACAATAAACTTTGTTGCAATTCTCGGCAACAACACCAAAAACTTGTTCGAATGTGAGACTGCTTGGCAAAAAGGGCAGAAAATATATTGGAAATTTATAAAAACAGTGCCAAGATTTAGTTTTTTGCGTGCAAGTATACACGGTCGGCAAGTAATACAACAATAAGCTGAGTATCGATCCCATAGGGATTGACCAGGAATTTGACTGCTTTGATTGTTACTTGTCAAAGAAAATATGTTGTTTGAGTTGAAATTGGTTTTGAAAACAGTTTAAAAGAAAAGAAATAAAAATAAATAGCATTGGCAATGAGAGTGTTTAAAATAAATGATGAGCGTTGGCAAGGGATGCCTGGTTTTCACGCTATTCATGCCATGCTAGCCTTTAATAATATAATGCCTTGACATCATTTACCGAACAGATTCAAAAATTAGCACTGCCTCTCTCGATGGTCAATGCCCTAAATTAACCATGTAAAAACCCCTATACCTCTATAGTGATGTTTTTTCATAAATCAATTTGATTAATTCCCAACCTTTACTCCTAAGGGGTAGATTCACTTTAGAAGTAAGTTCATCTACTTGAACATCTTCTTTTGAAGATTCTCACCTTAGTATCTGGCAACAGATCGTTACCCCTAAGTCTGTTAAGATATTAAGGTTCAATAAGCCAACAATGCCAGCTTTTGCTTGGCACAATTTTGATAAAACATTGTAGAACATGCCAGATAGGGAAAACAATGTTGAAGCAGTTTCATTATCAAAAACTAAACATAAAAATAGCGTTCAACGCAAACATCCCCCACCAACTATTAAATTAGTTCATGGTGAGGGTATCAACCAAAAACCCTTCAGCGTTTTGTAAGCACAACTTCATTTAAAAGAAAATAAAAACAACTAAACAAAGAGAATAGGTGAGAAGGGATCTCTCGATGCAGCCTTTCAAGGTCCAGGATCTTGGTCAAGCTGGTTGAACCACGTCTCCTTGGTGCAGCCAATCGTTGATCACTCCAAAAAAATCTCTTCAAACCTCTCTAATTGCTTGATCGATCGTTATTTAAATGGGCGTGCAAGAAAGACTTAGGATAAGCTCTTGAGTTTGAATTTTGAATGCTCAAGGGATAATAGATGTGATCATCTTTATCCAAAGTTTGAATGTAAGTTGATCAGGTTAGGGCTGACATCATCTGTCGTCACTGCTTCGTCAACCAAGCTTGGCATCACTTTGCCAACCAAGCTTGGCATCATTCTTCCAACCAAGCTTGGCACTATTTTTCTGCTATTTTTTTTTGGAGATTGATCCAATTGCTATTTTCTCGTAGCCTGATCTGGTCCTATTTTTTTGGGTTTAACAAATACTTGGCCTGACATCAAATTCCTCTTCTTTGCCAACTAGAGCTTTGGCATTATTTGATCCATCTATGCCAACAGCATCTCGGCATTCTCTCTGGCATTCCTTCGTGCTCTGCCTTGCTCTGCTCTACCAACTACTATGCCAAGCCTGCATTATTGCCAAGAAAACAACCCTTCACACTTACATAGACACAAATCATAACTCCTTATGTAAATGCATGAATTTAACAACTAAATGTACTCAAAAGCAAGAAAAGGCATTGTAAAATAGGCATAAAATAGTACTTTTGAGGTGGTGAAAAGTGCCAAGAAGCTCTAGACAAGATCAATAAGTATTTAACTAATGCTCTAATTCTAGTAGCACCAGTACCAGATAGACCGTTGATCTTGTACCTGACAGTCTTTGAGAATTCAATGGGTTGTGTTTTGGGGCAACATGATGAGTCCAGAAAGAAAGAGAGAGCGATCTACTATTTGAGCAAAAAGTTCATCGATTGTGAAACCTGGTACTCTTCGATTCAAAATTATGTTGTGCCCTAGTGTGGGCTACCAAAAGACTCAGGCAGTACCTTTTGTACCATACCCCTTGGTTGATATCCAAATTGGACCCGTTAAAATGCTTGATGGAAGTGCCAGCACTAACTGAGAAGATGGCTCGTTGGCAAATGCTTTTGTCTGAATACGACATTGTGTATGTGAGTCAGAAAGCAATAAAAGGAAGTGTTATAGCAAGTTTCCTAGCCAACCGCGCTTCAAACGACTATGAACCCTTGAAGTTTAGTTTTCCCGATGAAGACTTGATGTGCATAACTGTGGAAGAAATGCCACTTCTGAGGATGATTCGTTGAAACTCTATTTTGATAGAGCATTCAATGCCCTAGGACACGGAATAGGGGCAATGTTAATTTCTCTGGAAAATATCTACTATCCCTTCACAAGTAGATTGGAATTCTTTTTTACAAACAACATAGCTAAGTATGATGCTTGTGTCATGGGATTGCGAGCGGCCATTGAAAGAAAGGTGAGGGTGCTTCAAGTTTTTGGAGATTCGTCTCTGGTAGTTTATCATCTCCAAAAATAATGGGAAACAAGAGACCCGAATTTGGTCAAGTATTATGGTTTGATCCAAGAATTAGTCAACGACTTCGAAAAGATCAGTTTCGCCTACCTTCTGAGGGAAGACAATCAAATGACGGATGCTTTGGCAACGTTGGCCGTAATGTTTGAAGCAAGCACTGAAGCGGAAATGAAGTCAATTGAGATGCAAATTTTCAAAATTTCGGCTCATTGCTATAGTTTGGAAGATGAAGCAAATGGCAATCCATGGTACCATGATATTCTTTAGTACATCAAGTTCCAAACCTACCCTAAAGAGGCCAATGAAAATGATAAGAGAATCATTAGAAGAATGGCAACGGGGTACGTCCTAGACGGAGAAGTCTTATACTAAAGGGGAAAAGACCAAATAATGCTAAGGTGTGCCAATACTCAAGAGGCCAAGAACATCCTAGCCAAAGTACATGATGGATTATGTGGGAAGCACGCCAATGGTTTCTCAATAGCTGGGAAAATCATGAGATATGGGTACTTCTGGTCAACCATGGAAGGGGATTGTATCGACTATGCAAAGAAATGTCACAAATGTCAGATATATGCCAATAAGATTCATTCTCTATCGTTACCTCTACACACTATGAATTCACCATGGCTGTTTTTTGTATGGGGGATGGATGTCATTGGTCAGATCCATCCAAAGGCATCCAATGGACATTTTTTATTCTGGTCGTCATCGACTACTTCACTAAATGGGTGGAAGCAGCTTCCTATGCCAGCATCCCACGAGCTACAGTTTGCAAGTTCTTGAAGAAGAAGATCATTTGTCATTATGGTTTGCCAAAAATGATTATTGCCGGTAATGCTTCTAACTTGAACAACAAGATGATAGCCTAGGTGTGTGAGCAATTCAAAATAATGCACCATAACTCCACTACTTATCGTCCCAAGATGAACTGAGTAGTGGAAGTGACGAACAAGAACATCAAAAAGATCATATCAACGATGACAGACACCTTCAAGGATTGGCATGAGAAGTTGCCATTTGCTCTATTTGCCTACCAAACGTCCGTACGTACTTTGACGGGAACAACACCGTACTCATTGGTTTATGGCACGGAGGCAGTGTTACCTATTGAAGTGGAGATTCCTTCACTTCAAATTCTAAATGAGGTAAGGATGGAAAAAGTCGAATGGGTACAAGCCAGTTTGACCAGTTGAATCTCATCGAGGAGAAGAGACTGAAAGCCATCTGTCATGGTCAGATGTACCAGAAGAGAATAATGCGAGCTTATGATAAAAAGGTTATCCCAAGAGAATTCTGAGAGATGATCTAGTGTTTAAAAGAATCTTGTCTACTCAAAAAGATTTCTGCGGGAAATGGATTCCTAATTGGGAAAGACCTTATGTTGTTAAAAAGGCCTTCTCTGGAGGAGTGTTGATCTTAATGGAGATAGACATGAACGATTTGAACAATTCAGTGAACTCAGAATCAGTCAAGAGATACTATGTGTTAAGTATTCAAAAGTACTATTTTATTACCCTTTTTACTCATATTATTGTTAGACTTAGGCTCATATTAGTTGCATTATTAGCCAGTCATGCATGTTTGCATTGTTTCCTTGGTGAACAAGCTTGATTCCATATTTTGCTTAATTTTGTGGAAAAAGATACTGCTTTTGGTGTGTTTTTGTGTTTGCAGAATCAGTTGCCAAAGCAAGGCTGGAACTAGTTGCCAGGGCAATACAAGAAGGAGATGCCGACGCAGTTGCCAGGGCAGTGCATGAAGGTTATGCCAAGCTAGTTGCCAGGGTAATTGTCGACAAGGGATAAGATGATATGGCTCTCGAATTGATGACTAGATAAAGCCTAATATGACGCGGAAGAAGATAAATCCTAGAAGAATTGGAGATTCAAAGAGAGATTAAATCCCAAAGAATATAGGAGAAGAACTAGAAGGAATTTAAATATAATAAAGAATTATATTCTTAAAGTATTTAATTCCAACTTAACTTCCTCATCAAGAAAGACTTTGACCTAGCCATATCCTATATAAAGAACCCCTAGCCGCCTATTTCAACAAGTTTGGGGGGGGAGAGTTCAATTGGGAGAGAATTCAAGGGGGCTGATCGATTTCTTCATCTTCTTCTTCTTTATTCTATTTGATTCATGTTTGGGGATTATTCTTTGTACACCTTTCGAAACCCAGCCATGAATTGATGTGAATTGGCTTGGGTTATTATGTTTTGTGGTTGTGAGAAACAATTGGATTTTGTTTAGGTAATAAGAGTTTGCACTTTCAATTCAAGGTTTACTCATTCTTGGTTTTTATTCTTGTTTACGAGTGAATTGGGAGAGGATCTCGTAATTCTATCTATTTATCTAATATCGGGAGAGTTAGATTCAAGAAACGAATGAGTATGGTCTTTATTCAATCTATTGATGGTGAAGATTAATCCGATTTAGGAATAAGTTAAGGATTTCAAGGCTAAGAGGAGCGCAAGATTGGTTGTTGTTCACCCTTGATTCACGCAAGGATGTATTGTCAAGGCATGCACAACTAGCTAGAGTTTCGACTTAGGGATAAGAAGAAACCATTGAAGAACGCTCTGTCGAACCTTAAAGTTGCTGCCCAGCCGCCCAAACAGTTGCCTAGCCAGTTGCCCAAGCAACCGTCGATTAGTTGCCAAGGCAACCCAGCTGCGCAAGTTGCCACGACAACTGAGTTGCCATTGCACTCTTTTACCAAGACAATCTATTCGACTATCACACCTCAACTCATGATAACCCGGCCTACTCTCTCTCACATTTGTTTACATCTTTATTTTATTTACTAGCTCTTTTAGTTTACTCGTTAATTAGAACTCCTATTATCAATTCTGTTTTTATTTTCACAGTGCAGCAACTTATGCAAAGTGGCCCAAACCAATCCTTGTGGAGACGATACTCGAAACTCATATCACTTTATTACTTGCGACGTGTATACTTGCACCGTTTGCGTAGCACTCAATACGCGCAACAAGTTTTTGGCACCTTTGCAGGGGATTGGCAATTGGTGTTAGTTATTTTTGTTATTGCATATTTTTCTTAGTTTTACTAACTTTTCTTTTTGTTTGTTTTATAAAAAAAATCAGGTGCGCTACAAGTTAAGGGAAATCAACATGTCGGGAAATAAACGTCGATCTATTCTAGAGTTGATGTTGGAAGATAGGAATAAATCCACTCAAGAATTTCTTACACTATTCGATGATTACCTATACCAATCGAGAAAAGCCCAAAGAGCCTATACCGTGGAAAACTCTTGTGCTTGTTGTGGAGAACATCATGTGTTTGAAAATCGCCCTCACATTTTCGACTACATGGAGGACCATAGAGGGAACCAACAGCAAAATTCTTCATGGTATGATCAAAAAGCTCAATTTTTTTTTTACCATAACAATTTTGCCGCAGCAACAAACATGCCTTGGCAATGTAGTCCTTTTCAAGAGCATTCCAATTCCTTGGAGGAAACGTTGCTAGCTTCCTTGGCTAGACTTGACGGATCAATTGAAGATATTCGAGAGCTATCAAAGTCCATGGATACGAGGATAGCTCAGTGGGATGCAACCTTGGGGGATTCAGAAGATCAATTGAGGAGATCCACATATGTCATGGATAACATGCACCAAGAATTCATTCCTAGGGATACTGAAGTCCCAAGGCAAGAGGACAAGGAACAATGCAAGGAGAGCTCTCCGATGTGTGAGGAACAACTAAAACCTCAAAGTCGAGAGTATGTTGATGAGAAAGACTGCCCAACACTTGATGAACCTCAGCAACAAATTGCCACGACAATGATTGAGGAGCCTGAACAAAGCAATGCCATGACAACATTCAGAGAGGCTGAGATGAGTAATACTACAGCAAATTCTAAGGAACCTAATGCCCAGAATGTTACAACGTTAATGTTGAAGTAGGAATCTGTAAATTGCTCTCATGCACCTTTGCCACAGCAATTGCACGACCACATGCAAGATCAACGAGATGATAATACTTTATCAATGGAATATGAGCAGGTAATGGTTGACCCTTTCGAATTCTTTAAAAATTCACCTCGTCCATTGCAAGTATGTCTTGAGGAATTGATGTTGGTAGATTTGAAGCCATCGAAATCTCTACTGATGGAGATGTTTGAGAGGCCAAAAGAAAATGGTGTTTGGATTCGTAAAGCTTTTCAAAAAATTGGTTTTTCCCTTGGCTTACAGTAAATTTTGGTGACTGATTACCACGGCAATTGGCTTGAGCAGCAATTGCCACGACAACAAAGGCTACATCCAACCATGACAGAAGTCGACAAGAATAAGGTAATTGAATGGTTGGGAATGGATATAATTTTTCCTATTAATATATTTGTGCCTTCAGAAATAGTAGCAAGGTGGAGGGCATGCATGGACTACAAGGGGACACAAAAGAAAGGCACATCCACCATGGTAATGCAAAAGGGAGTAGCTGCGAGCATATTGGCCCAACTCTTTTTGGGCAATATTGTCACTCGATGGAGGGTGCAGATGAACTATAAGAAGTATCAGAAACGACCCTTCTCAAGTTTTCTCAGATATGCAGTAACATTAGAAGATGCATGAAAAATGTTCTTTCTAAGAATTTTTCATTTTTCATTTTTTTATTTTTGGAACTTTATTTTATTTTATTTTTTTATTTTTTTATTTTTGGAATTTTTAGGAGATATTTTATTTTATTTTTCTTCATTATCTTTAGTTTCCAGGTTTTCTTTGTTTTCTTTTCTTTTCCAGAATAAGACTCACAACCACCATGCTAAGGAAATTCACGGACGACTACTTGCCACGATAACCGCAATAGAGAATGCCCCGACAACTACCTCAACAGTTGCCACGGCAACAAAAACTGGTGATTCCCAGGAAACAACAATGGCTTCGAAAACTACTGATGCCTAGGCAAGTGAACCTGCCTCGGCAAACAAGGATCAAATCAAAGCAATGCTATTCACGCGGTACCAGCCACAAGTATTCAACCACCAGCCGAAAAATGAATCAAGAAAACGACACGAAGGAAACTTATCACTCGAGGTGACGACCTCTCTGACTAACTCATTTCATTTAGTTTCTTTTAAATTTTGTTTCACTTTGACATGCATTGAGGATAATGCTTCTCTCGAGTTTGGGGGTGTTGGTTTCTAGTTAGTTTCATGTTTAGTTGCATTCATCTTTATCAATCAAATATAGGTTGCATTTGTTACTTGTCATGCCATTGATTGGATTTAATTGCTTAAGACTTGTTGAATATCCAATGATGATTTTTTTCCACTACACTTAATTGAAAGAACCTTTAATTTTAGGATTGCATGGAAAGAACTTAGAATTGTACTATGATGCTGATTTTTTTTACACGGTTGTGGCTTGTTGATTGAAAGAAACTTAGTGAACTTAGGTTGCTTAAAATTTGGGTAAATTTAAAATTGAAAATTAAAAGTTAATTTCTTGCTAGAGGTGCCCGAAACTGGCTCTAGTAGTTAATGCACATTAAAGAATCACTAGAGGTGCCCGAAATTGGCTTTAGTCGACTAAAATAAAATGAGAAATTGCTTACTTTGCTAGAGGTGCCTGAAATTGGCTCTAGTGAAAATAAAAATAAATGCCCCAGTAATTAAATTGATAAAAGCCTATTGTTCACATAGAATCTTGAAAATCAACTTGTACACAACTACGCACACACATTGTCACGAGCATTATAGTTTGATTCCGGGTAATTTTTGTGCTATCTGAAAAATTAAAAGGTAATCATACTTTGTGCCACGGATCCGAGGTTTGAATTCAAGTTTGAAGCATGTCTTTGATGATTAAAGTATTGGCAGGTAATTTTTAGTTTTGCATTGCTTGAGGACAAGCAATAGTTCGAGTTTGGGGGTGTGTTAAGTGTTCAAAAGTACTATTTTTATTACCCTTTTTACTCATATTATTATTAGACTTAGGCTCATATTAGTTGCATTATTAGCCATTCGTGCATGTTTGCATTGTTTCCTTGGTGGACAAGCTTGATTTCATATTTTCCTTAATTTTGTGGAAAAAGATACTGCTTTGGTATGTTTTTGTGTGTGCATAATCAGTTGCCAAAGTAAGGCTAGAACCAGTTGTCAGGGCAATACAAGAAGGAGATGCCGACACAGTTGCCAGGGAAGTGCAAGAAGGAAATGCCGACGCTGTTGCCAAGGCAGTGCATGAAGGAGATGCAGACGTAGTTGCCAGGGTAATGCATGAAGGTTATGCTGAGCTAGTTGCCAGGGCAATTTTCGATAAGGGATAAGATGATGTGGCACTCGAATTGATGACTAGATAAAGCCTAATATGACATGGAAGAAGATAAATCCTAGAAGAATTAGAGATTCAAAGAGAGATTAAATCCCAAAGAAGATAGGAGAAGATCTAGAAGGAATTTAAATATAATAAAGAATTATATTCTTAAAGTATTTAATTCCAACTTAACTTCCTCATCAAGAAAGACTTTGACCTAACCATATCCTATATAAAGAACCCCTAGCCGCCTATTTCAACAAGTTTGGGGGGAGAGAGTTCAATTGGGAGAGAATTCAAGGGGGCTGATCGATTTCTTCATCTTCATCTTCTTTATTCTATTCGATTCATGTTTGGAGATTATTCTTTGTATACCTTTCGAAACCCAGCCATGAATTGATGTGAATTGGCTTAGGTTATTATGTTTTGTGGTTGTGAGAAACAATTGGATTTTGTTTAGGTAATAAGAGTTTGCACTTTCAATTCAAGGTTTACTCATTCTTGGTTTTTATTCTTGTTTGCGAGTAAATTGGGAGAGGATCTCGTAATTCTATCTATTTATCTAATATTGGTAGAGTTAGATTCAAGAAATGAATGAGTATGGTCTTTATTCAATCTATCGATGGTGAAGATTAATCAAGCTTAGGAATAAGTTAAGGATTTCAACAGCTAAGATGAGTGCAAGATTAGTTGTTGTTCACCCTTGATTCGCGTAGGGATGTATTGTCAAGGCATGCACAACTAGCTAGAGTTTCGACTTAGGGATAAGAAGAAACCATTGAAGAATGCTCTGTCGAACCTTGAAGTTACTGCCTAGCCGCCCAAGCAGTTGCCCAGCCAGTTGCCCAGGCAACCGTCGATTAGTTGCCAAGGCAACTGAGTTGCCATTGCACTCTTTTACCAAGACAATCCATTCGGCTATCACACCTCAACTCACGATAACCCAGCCTACTCTCTCTCATGTGTTTACATCTTTATTTTATTTACTTGCTCTTTTAGTTTACTCGTTAATTAGAACTCCTATTATCAATTGTGTTTTTATTTTCATAGTGCAGTAACTTAAGCAAAGTGGCCCAAACCAATCCCTGTGGAGACGATACTCGATCTCATATCACTTTATTACTTGCGATGTGTATACTTGCACCGTTTGCGTAGCACTCAATACGCGCAACACTATGCGTGAAGAAAAAATGATTGATGAAAAAAAAGAGAAAGAAAAGCTGAGTGAAAACCTGAAAGGGCGCTTCGCAAGATGAAAATTCCTAAAGTGAAAAACCCAAAATGGCGCTTTAGGTATCAAAAAAAAGAGAAAAGAGAAACAAAAGGGGGTTCAAGATGAAAACCCAAGAAAAGGGCGTCTTGAAATCAAAGAAGGATTTAAGTAGAAAACCCAAAAAGGGCGGCTTAGATAAATTCTGAAAATCAGGCATCCGGCAAATAGACCCTCTTGGGAATCAAAGATTTCAGTGAAGAACTTTTAGCGAGGGGTCTACTTTGGTCGATGGGCTCTCGCATCATTCATACAGTCAATGATTGGGACATTGCATCCTATTTTGTTTTCTTTTTCTTTCATGTTTTCCTTGACTTTTAAATCATTCTGAACTTTCAAAATATTAATGAAGTATTATTTAGTGCCTTCTCTTGCCTCTTTTTACAACCATCCTGCAAGTAGGTTGATATAGGTTCATGGAAAGCAAAATATTTCTTGGTATTACTATGTTCTAACCTTTTAAGTACAGATAATACAAATACATAGTGTGACCTTGACGTTGAAAATCTGTTGAAAGGAGGTACGCTAAAGATAAGCCAAGAAAAGACTTCGGGTGCCAGGTTATGAGAATGTGTCAAAGTAATAAGACGAGTGAAAACCGTATCAAAATCTAAGCTTGTCATAGAAAAGCAAGAAGATTGTGAAGACAAAACGATTTTAAGGTGAAAACCTGAAAGGGCACAAAAAGAAAAAAATAGAAAAGCAAAAACCTGAAAGGGCGCTTTGAGAAAAAACAATTCTAAAGTGAAAACATGCAAAGGCGCTTTAGAACAAAAGATTCGAAAGGTCGAAAGGAGAAAGCTAATGGTTGAACCTGAATATGAGATGAAGTATCGTCAAATATCAAAAAGAAGAAGGAAGCAAAGAGAAGGTCAAAAAAGATCAATCATGAAAGTGAAGGCGTCTGAGCAACGTTTAGATTTTGCTATTCATGCATCATACTTAGTTAGACATCCCTATGTTAGGAGCATGCTAACTTATACCATCAAAGAATTTTGTTTATTTTAACAGGTATTTGAAGACTATCAAAGATTTTGATCTGCAACTTCATGTTGAGGAGGTATATCACATTAAATATTTCTATTCGGTAGTCTCTAAGCAAGATACCACTTTTATGAGGTATTCCGGTAGTCTCTAAGCGAGATACCACTTTTATGAGGTATTTTGGTGTTCTCTAAGCAAGATGCCACTTTTTAAAGTCCTTCGAGCCATTCGAGCATGATGCCAAGCCTTGTATGGATGCCAAAATGATTAAAAATTGAGGCATCGTCTCAAGGTATTCTAGTAGCCTCTAAGCGAGATATCACTTTTCTTCATGCCAACATGACAAAAATTGAGGCATTGAAGAATTTGCAGCTTGAAGAATCAGCCAAGGAAAAGCGAAAAGTTTTAGAAAAACTCATAATTCCAAGGCTACAATCAGGGAAGTGGGACAAAATTAGTGCTTTTGATATTTGCTCTATTCTCGCTATACAAGAATGAGCAAAGAGGGGCAGCTGTAATCACTAATTTTTTGGAAGATAATCTATTCATTTTATTATTCATGTTGCTTTATATATATTATTATTGGTTCGTTATTGTTCTTATTATTACTACCTATACCTTTTTCTATTAATACCACTATGTAATATTACTATCAATATATATTATTGTTGGTCATAGAAATGAAAGAAAAAGAAGATGTACACATAAATAAAAAGCCCAATATTTTTATAAACAATCTATTAAAATATTAAGTCCATTTGCATAGTCTAAAACTCAAAAAAATATATTACATTTAGTGGCGCGTTTTAGGCCCAATAATAAAAAACCTAATCTGTCTTGTCTTTTGGAGTAACTGCTCACCCCAACCGTCAAATCTAAATCAGATCTGATGGTCTAGATTCTAGCAAGGGCATCTCTTCATCTTCAACACACACCGCACGTACGGCCCCTCGGCTACCCCACACGCATGTGGAGCTCACGCACATCGCTTCAACTTCCTCTTGACCGTTCAGATGCTCATGCAGGCATTTTGGCCATCCGATCAAGGATCGAGTCTGAGCCATCCATCCATCCTTGATCAACCGCAACCCTCGGATTTGGCACCACGTTGGCGTACGAAGGCGTTTCTCCCTCTGGTCCCCTCCTCACGTTTAGATACAATATGCAAGGGAACACAAAGGACGATGTCAGATGTATTACCAACAAATGCAGGGGATTAGCCAACAATTTCAAAAAGGCACAAAAATACCAGAAACAATAGAGGCAGCCAATAGACGATTTTAGCATTTCGTTTTCCTTTTTTTATTCATATAATTTTCAGGGTATATATAGGAAACCCTATAATATTGTAAGAAAAGGGGATTCTGGATTATCAAGCAATAGAAAAAGCCTCCATATTCTAGAGGTATCTATTCTCTTTCTTTCTTTTCGAAGCATCATAGCAAATAAAAGTTGGGGTTTCGTTTTTCTTTACCTTCGTGACAATTTGTCTTCCCTCGCACTGTTTCCTTTCCTCGCCGATAACAAGCCTCCTGACCTTCTTGAGGCCATGCATGGTGAATCGGTGAAGAGGCGAGCGTTGAAAGAGAATTTTTTTAAAAAAATTGGGTTTAGGGTTTTGGTTCTGTTTTCATAAAAAGGAAGGGGATTTATCGTTTTTCAAGTAAAAAGAAAGATGGATTTGGTTTTAAATTGAGAAAATGAGTTGTTTTGGCTGGTTTTAAGGTTCGCCGGCCACCGGCGAGTGACGGCCGACGTGGTAGAAAGGCGTGGTTTTCTGAGTTTGTGCATCGATGATGGCGTTCATCGGAGATAGAGAGAATAGGGGATGGTTATCTGAGTTTTTGAAAAGAATGAAAAATTTTCTATTTTCAGTAAAAAAAATTAAGTTTTATACTTGTTTTTAAAAAAATTATTTATGTTTTAAAACCTCCCTCCTCCCCATATCCATGCCCGCGACCCTTTTGTGTTTCAAAACTACGGCCGCGATCCCTGAAGTTTCAAAGTGTTTTTCAATCTAGTCCTTTTTCAGCATAATCTGTTTTTTAAATGGTAAATACCCTTTGGGTCCTCAAAATTTCAGTTTTTGTTTGATCTAGTCCTAAATCCAGTGAAGAAACCCCCTTGTTTATCCCTTTTCAGTCTCATTTACTATTGAAATTAGTATTCTTGCCTTGTTATGATGTGCATATGTGCATAATGTGGTTTGATATGTATATATTATATAGTATATAATATATGGTTTTTATATAGTATATGATATATGGTTGACATATATATATTATATAACTTCTTTTTATATAGTATATGATAATATAATATATGGTTTTTATACGGTATATAATATATGGTTTTAATATGTATATATGTATTCTATATGTTTCGTATATAATATATGATTTATATATATATTATATGTTTTATGTATATTATAATATATAGTTTAAATGTAAATATATAAACATGGTTACTGCCAAAACCTAACTTTATATATATATATATATATATTTATACGTATATATATTTATAGATATATATGTATAGTACCTTATTATATGTATATAATATAGTTTTCATATGGTATAGTGTTTTAATATTTGATGTTTGAATCTTTTGTTTGTTCATTTATTTCATGCCTTTATATTTACCATGTTGTTATATATTGCATTCGGAATATAAATTGCTAATGCGGTGCCCTTTTTTCGGGAATACACGTGGCTAGTACTAGTTGTAGTGGTGGTGATTTTTTCGTTTACTCTCGAATAACGGGGCCTTTAAAATCTACTCATATGTATAATCGAATTTTGATTTAATTGTCACTTTAACTCGCAAAATTCAATATTAACAAAGCGGTAATTGAATAGGTACCAAATTTTGGTGTAGTGGGGGTGTGAAACCTTCCTCACTCGTAACAGTCTCTCGAACCCATTCAAATCTTTGGTTTTATTTTTCAGTGTCCGGTCTACCTAACCCAAGTGACCGGTGACGACTTTAAATTTTCATTTAAAAACACAATTTTAAGGAAATTTTCTCTTTTAATAAATGTTTTCGATAAAAGTGAGAACCCGAACTTTAAAGTATCTTTCAAAACTTATGTTTTGGAGAACCGTTTAGGTTTAACTTCAAGTTTTATTACGCGGTCATTTAACAGTTTAAGTTTAATAATAAGATATTATTTTTTCCTAAAATAAAATAAAATTTAATCACTCAATTTCAAACTAAACCTTTACCCTTATTTTTGGTTGAAATATTTTTTTTAAATTCCTTTCATTTTTAAAATTGGACCAGAAAACTTTGAATTTTAAATTAATGACTTCATAATTAGTTTTTCTCATGTTATTATTATTCATATTTTATCCTAATGTTTCATTAGGTTTACGTACTAATGTTATTGCATTTCCTTTTCATTCTTAAATTTTAGAATGTCGAGTGATAGAATTAAATTTTATTATTATTATTTATTTATATTTACTTTTCAGCCATTTAATTTAATGGTAGGTGCAAAGGAAGGGAAGATGTCAAATTGATTGGATGGTAGGTACGAAGGAAGGTTGGATTGCATTGGCCTTTCTTGCAAATTGCAATGGGTTAATGATCAATTTTATATTCTTATTTTAAGGTTTTTTTTTAATAAAAAGATGAAATTATTACCACCTATTTCTTTAAAAAATTTCTTTACACTTAAATAGAAGAAAAAGAGTGCACATAGTAATAATTAAAATTCAAATTACAAAGAGAAACCCGCCTACTCAACAAATATAATCAACTAAAACAACCACATCTACCCAACCAAGTCCTCCTGCAGTAAAGTAGCGATCCTAATAGGGGTGTTAGGAAGTGAACAACGACGAAAGAATCCAAACTGATAGGTTAGAATTTGAATTTTTCCCCCTTTTATTCGCCTTTGGCATGGATCCTATGCCAATTACATAAGTTGCTCAATTCATGTCTACCAAATCAAAGAAAATAATATAAATAAATTACAATGCTGTTTTTCACTCTCTTGACAATAATATTTTTTTGTTTTTATTGTGTAAAATGGAAACACATGTAATTCTCATTGTGAGGTTGAAGACTCATCAACTGGGTGCCAGAATCTGTTGAAAAACCACATTGAATCAGCTTCGACTGCATATCCATCATGGTTACGATGCCAACTATAATAAGCATGTGTCTGGTTCTTGATATCAAAAATGGCGTGACCGAAACTGGCTTCGCGATATGCCGAATAGGCTGGCTGTGGCTCTGTCATGCTGCATATACGAAAAAAACAGAACGCTTGACATCAAATCATTGTAACAATCATGCATGAAACAATCATATACTTAGAGAAGAACAATCTTTACTTGGTTGCTAAGCCTTCAAGATTCCCTCCGTCACCGATCGTAATGTATACAGGCGCAGATTGATCCTTTACAGGAGTGCATATGCCATTTACAACATTGTATGCAATGTTGGACACGCGTTCCTGTAATATACATACATCAGTAATCAATCAACTCTAGAACCTAATAATATAGGCTAAGAGCTTACGGATCGTTCATAGGCATGGACGTGGCCGGCAAATACGACGTCAACTTTGTACTGCACAAACCAAGGCTCGTACATTACTCTCATGGTTTCTCCTTCCATGTAATGGTAGTTGTAGCTGTTATACCATGGAGAATGCATAAGAACTATTAACCATGGTGTTTCACTCCTGTTAACTTTTGGCAGCTCTTTTTCAAGCCATTTGTACTGAGGAGTGTATTTACCTGTAGTAAAATTATTGATAAGTTACCAGATGAATTCAGCCTAAAAGTGTATAAACTACATAGAAAATTTATATTCAATACCATAGGCCGAATACGAAGACAAGACTAGGATGTACGCAGCAGCTCTCTTTATCGAGTACCAAAAGGGAGCGGTACTGTTCGATGCTCGGTAAGGAACATGATACCGATGAGTGTAAGGCTTAAAAGGCTCATTTTCACCCTGCAAGAGGAACCATGATCATGTTGTCACCAAAGCAAAAGGCAGATGAAAATTCAAAACTGACACAACGCGGCCGGACTCATCAGCCTGTGCCGCAATGCATAGTCCAAAATTTGTCCTCTTTGGATACCATAGTAATATAAAACAAGTGAAGGCTTACGATTTCAGGGGCGAAGTCTATTTCGTGATTCCCTGCAGTCCATATCCATGGTTGATATGCAGCACTTCTCTCAACAAACCTTCCCCATGAATCCCATCTTACATTATCATGGTTTGGATAGTTATCTGCATAAGAAAGATCCCCAACAAACAATACTGCCTGACCTTTCTGTGGATTTTGCTCATAATGAGTCAATGTGCTGTTCGAATCGAAGCTCTGTCCTAGATCCCCTACATAATGATTCCATTCTCATACATCAGCACATGAGCAATGAATACATACACACACATACACATACATGCATACATACATACATACATTCGCATTAACCGAGCTTTCACTTACCAATGAGGCCAAATGTATATGGGACATTGGGACCAACTGCAGGAGGAGTTGTAAACCAGAATTTTCTCCTAGTATGATCCAAACCAACCTCATAGTAATATTTGGTGTTGTACTGCAAAAGCATTCAATAACCAAATAAAAAAGAATCGGAATCAAAAATCGAAGAATGCCCCCTCGAGACTCGAATTCGTAAAAACACAACGATGCTGCCAATTAAGAACTTATACTACTCAACGCTACATAGACCATAGTTTTACAGGCATTGGGCAGAACATTGAATGAAAGACTATGAATACAAATTTACCTCTAAATTTCTGATGGTACAGTGATGAATATAACCAGAGGTGTAATTGTAGAACTTATAGGTATCGAATTTGCCTTCAGCCTTCTTCTTTTGCTTGCTGTTTTCAACCCAATAAAAAACCGCACTTGATCCTGGTTCATCCTCGGTCACCCATGAAACAATCACAGCTTTCCCATCATGATCTCCTTGTGTTATATGAACCTTACAATTCAAAACTCCAAATTCATACAAATAATAGAAAAAAAAAACTAATCTTGAATGTTAAAAAAACAAATGTAAAAGAAAAAAAAACCTGTTGAGGCGCATTATAGCCTTGGGGAACTCGGAAAACATCACTGTCAAGTGGCATATCCACTGCTTTCTTCACTTGCCTAACGTAGACGCTGGTCTTTCCGCCATTAACTAACACTTCTGAGTTTAGAACCAAAGCCAGAACAATGGCGACGAATGCCGGAACAAAGGAAGAAAGAGACTTCATCTTTGATATTTTTTATGTATGTTTCTATAAAGTCACACTCGTTTTAAGCCATTGGTTTTTATATGAATCGTTGTCAGTAAAACAAGGCGAGAATATTCAGACTAGATACGGATATACAGATCAGATCGTATTAGAAGTCAACTCTTTGGATGCTATACGAGTTTGGGTAATGTGAAAAGCAATTAATTTATTTAGAAAATATGTAGATGGAGAATAAAATAATATTATTTTATTTATTCAAAAAATAATATTATTATTTTATTTGTTATATAATTACTCATATATAATTTATTGGCCGTTTAATTTGAATTGGATTCTGCAAGTAAGAGTAACTTTTTTACTCGATTTACTTTATTTATAATATTAAAATTTAAATTCTTTTTATCTTATTTAAAGATTTAAACGTCTCATCCTATTAAATTAATTAATAAAAAATCAGAGTTTGGCATTGTTCTCATTTATGAATGATAGCGAAACGCTACCGGTTTTTCAATCTAAGAAATAACCCACCTATTATTAGATTTGCCGTATTTATTAAAATCATAAACCCATTGAATTTATCATCACCATAGGAACCTGTATACATTGATAATAATTTCTTCCATAACTAAAATTAGAACAATTATATCATATTTCAATTAATTATGCTTTAAATATTAATTAAAGAAAATATTTCTTAATATCTGAATGGTATAATTTAATTTTTTTAATAAAATAGAGATCACTAGAAATCTTCTTAACCTAAACTCATAGAAAGTCTATTACAATTCTCATGTAGACGAGATAAAATTACATCTACGATAAAGACGACAATTAAAGTCCGGTGACCAAGACATCTTTACTAGCTCATCGGCCATTAGGATGTAAAAACAGGTAGTTTGATGAGTTTCAAGTCGAGTTAAATTAGATATATGTCATTTTTGATTTGATGTTTTGATTAGACTCGGGTCAGGTGCATGTCAATGTTAGGCCGAGTTTATTTCAAATCGGGTCAAAACAGTTCGAGTCTGAATCAGTTAATTGACGAGTTAATTCGGGCTCAGGTGGACTTCAAGTCGGGTTTATTTCAGGTCGGGTAATTTCAGGTCGGTTTCATTTCAGGTCGACTAAAAATTTCAGGTCGGTTCGTGAAAGGCATTAAATAATTCACTCAAAATGACCCAACCCAAAGTCTACCGACTATTTGTACCGAACTCAAACTTAATACGAATTCAAAATGCGAATTAACCCAAAAATATCATCATATTTAAAATATTGAATTAAATTGCAAAATATAAAATAAATAGGGGTTAATTTTGGTTTAAAATAAAATTTTAGGGACTAACATTAACAAAAATATAATCATATTAAAAATATTGAACTAAATTATAAAAAAATGAATAAGGGTCAATTTCGACTAAAAAATAAATTTTACATACTAAAATAAACAAATATATTATTAGACTAAATTACCAAAAATATAAATAAATATAGGGCAATTTTGACTAAAAATAAATTGTAGGGACTAGAATAAACAAAAATATTATTCGACTAAATTACCAAAAATAGAAATATATATGGGTCAATTTCGGCTAAAAATAAAGTTTTAGGGACTAGAATGAACAAAAATATCATCATATTAAAATATCATTATATGAGTCAATAAGTTTCTCACATTATAATATAATAAATTCATAATTTCTCAATTACTTTCATTTTTCTCTTGAAAATCATCAAATCATAGACTTCCTCAATTACAGGTCGGGTAAATATCAAGCCAGGTCAATATAGTTCAGGTCAACAACAAGCCAGGTTCAAAATAGGTCGGGTCAATTAATAGGTTGGGTAAAATCGGATTTCGGATCATTTCAGCCAGGTTATATCGATTATTTGCCAGGTTAGTCCTCGAGTTTGGGTTCGTATCAGTCGGGTTCAGTTACTACAGTATCAGGTCCAACTCGGGTTCAGGTCAACAATAATCGGTTACAGACGGTTTCGGGTCATAACTTTCTCGGGTCAAAACAGGTTTTGACTCGAGCAGGTTTCAGTCAGATTTTCAGGCCGTGTCAGTGTTAGGATATTTGTTTTGGTATAATAATTTGAAAAAAAAATTGGACTTGTTTGAAAATTTTACAAACTTGTATTAAAGTTCAAACAACTTGAAAATATAATTGAAAATGTTTCTAAGGTTTTAGCATGATTTAAAACGATTTTAGAAAAGCCAATCTTGTCATTTTCTCAGCCACGTACCGATACGGTACAGAACTGTATCGATACTTTTTTGGGTTTTCAAGCGGTAAAATTTCCAGTAGCTAAATCTCGTACCGGTACCGACTCATTCATACCGATGCAAGTGATACCGTACCGATATGCCTATATGATTTCAAGCTCCAACGGCTATTTCCCAAAGAAGATGTGCTGATACGCAAAGTCCGCGTACCGATACCCACTGCACCAGATTGAGAAATTTTGCTTGAGAATCATCTCCAACGGATCCAATTCATCCCCAACAGTCACCAACGGCAAGAATCTCATTTAGGAGTATAGAAGGGACCTTGAAGTACCAAAAATCAACTAATGATAAAAAAGCCAACATACTTATGATTGTAAAAGAGTCTTAGGCTGCATTTTGGTTGTTGCGGTAGGAAACGCCCGTTCACCGGCAACAACAACCCCAAACAACCAAATTTTCTAGCTTCTGCAAACGGGTGTTTGTCCCCCAAACCCAGGTTTGGGACTGCAACGGCAAACAAAGCCTTAATGCTTAATTTCACATTCTTTTATAGACAACACTTGTGAGCTCAACTTGTTATAATTTGCTCAAGTATTTTAGGATTGAGTGAGTGCTTAAATTGCAAACATATTAACTTTTGAGAGGTTTTCATAGTTTGCTTTGTATTTCTCTTTGTTAAAGAGGGTTTGCTCAAGCTTCGGAATAGAAAGCTTTGTGTGTGTAAGGATTGTCTCCTTAGCATAGAAAATGGGAAGAAATTCAATAGTGAATTTGAGAAAATTTTTAGTGAGAAGCTAAGGTAGTGGATGTAGAGCTTAGTTGAGAAGCTCGAACCAATCTAAATCATTGTGTTCATTCCCTTTCATTGCTTCCACCACCATCACCCAAAATTGGACTTCTCCACCAGCTTGGCAAGCAAATCGGTTGACGAATTCGAGCCTCATAGTCAGCTTTTTACATCCCTATCGGCCACCATATTTTAATGGCATAAAGTTAAAAAATACCCCCCAACGTTTGATTGAATAGTTATTTTGGCCCCTATTTTTCTACGGATGAAAACTGTCAATCAACTAACGGTAAATGACTTAAAATGACGGGACAAACTTATATGACAGTGCACGCTGTCATGACATCATATAGACAAATGTGTTGATTAGAAAAAAATGTTACATCAATCAAAAAATAATTTTATAAAATTATATAAAATATTTTTTCCTGCTAACTTATCATTCTATTAAATTATTTCAAACTGTTTATCATCAATTTTTTAACATTTTTATACGCGGATGGGCTATTTCGACCTAAAATAAAACGTTGAGGGTTGAATTACTTAAAAAAATAGATTAAGGGTGATAAGTGTTCAAAAGTACTATTTTTCTTACCCTTTTTACTCATATTATTGTTAGACTTAGGCTCATAATAGTTGCATAGTTAGCCATTCATGCATTAATCCATGATTCCTTCAATTGTTGAGCTTGATTACATAACTTGGTGATTTTTGTGGAAATAGATGCTGCTTTGGTGTGTTTTTGTGTATGTATGTGCAGGATCACTTGCCAAAGCAATGCCGAGCTAGTTGCCAGGGCAATGCATGAAGGATATGCCGAGCTAGTTGCCAGGGCAGTGCATGAAGGAGACGCCGAGCCAGTTGCCATGGCATTTGTCGACAAAGACCAAAAGCAATATGGATGTCGAAATTCATGATTTTACAAGCCCAAGATGACATGGAGCAAGGTCCAAGCCCAAAGGAATTTGATTGCCATGCAGAGATTAAAGAAGAATTAAATTCCAAGAGGATAGGAGAAGTTCTAATAGGAATAAAATTATAATAAAGAATTATATTCTTTAAAGATAATTTAATTCCAACTCAAACTCCTCCTCAAAGAAGGACTTTGGACTAGCCCTATAAATATCAAGGAGATTTCGACAATTCAAGGAGAGAGAGCAAGAGGGAATTTCGACAACTCCAAGAGAGGAAGCAAGGGGAATTTTCGGCAAGCATCTAGGGCAAGGAGGATTTCGACAAGCCTCTTCCTTCATCTTTGTTCGATTGGGTTCATGCTAGGGATTAATTATCTTGTGTTTCTTTGGAACCTAGCCATGAACTAAATTTACTTGGCTATGGTTATTGTGTTTTGAGATTGTGAGAAACTATTGGTTTTTGTTTAGGTAATAAGAGTTTGCACTTTTCTATTTCAAGGTTTATTCATTCTTGATTCTTATTATTGTTTGCGAGTGAATTGGGAGAGGATCTCGTGATTTCATCCATTTATCTAATATCGGGAGAGTTAGATTCAAGAAACGAATGAATATGATCTTTATGCAATCCAATGATGGTGAAGATTAATCCGGCTTAGGAATAAGTTAAGGATTTCAACGGCTAAGAGGAGCGCAAGATTGGTTGTTGTTCACCCTTGATTCACGCAGGGATGTATTATCAAGGCATGCACAAGTAGCTAGAGTTTCGACTTAGGGATAAGAAGAAACCATTGAAGAACGCTCCGCCGAACCTTGAAGTTGCTGCCCAGTTGCCCAAGTAGTTGCCCAACTAGTCGCCCAAGCAACCATCAATTAGTTGCCAAGGCAACCCCGTTGTGCAAGTCGCCACGGCAACTGAGTTGCCCGTGCACTCTTTTACCAAGACAATCCAATCGGCTATCACACCTCAACTCACGATAACCTGGCCTATTCTCTCTCAATTGAATTCATCTTTTCTTTTACTTATTTGCTTTCTAGATTAGTTATTAGTTAAAACTTCTATAATCCTTCACTTGTGTTTTTACTTTTTACAGTGCAAGAGACTAGATTCTTGAAGTGGCACCAATCCCTGTGGAGACGATATCTTTTATACTATAACTTGCGACGTGTATACTTGCACAATTGCGTAGCACTTATTACGCGCAACAAAGGGCCAAAAAAATTATTCAGTCAGATGTTGGGTAGTTTTTTACTTTATGCATATTTTAATCTCATTTGTGGATTATAAAACACCACGTTTACATGGTATTTATTCATAAAGGAATATAATATATTTTTTAAATTATTTGGAGTTAAAACACTAATAATATATGATATTTTCCCTTTTCTTTTTTATGTTTCAAGATTACTGAGCACACCGTTGTAAAAGTTTTATTCTCATAGTGTAAACAAAAGTTTTGAGGTGAAAGATACTAATCTAAATCGATAGAGATTTAGTTTGGATGCACGATATATATTCTCAATTTTTTGAAAATGGACACACACTTTGTAGGTAAAAAAAATTTAAATTTGAATTTCATAAAATAAACATTACCCGTTTTTTACTGAAACCACTTAGTGAGTTTATGAACTATACCATTTGAAAACTGTAAATTGTAATTTTTTTGACAAATTTATTATTTTCTACAAAATTCAGTTCATTTTTGGTTGCCTTCCGATTTCTAAAGCTTTTGTCTTAACTAATCTGGACTGACCTGCATGGTATACCTAGTTTTAGTGGGTAAATCTTTCAGAGGGGATTTTCTGCATACATAACGTCTCGAATCCGGGACCTGCTTAGGCGATATTAAGCTGTTTACCACGTGAACCAATCCCGTTGATAAATCCTTATATATTAATATCATATAGAGAATTGATTTTTCTTCTATGGTTTTTATATACATAACACGTAGATAGTTTCGTTATTATATATTCCGTTCATTTTTTGACTTCATACATAAAAATATAGACAAGTTATGAATAGTTTATATATTATAGACTAGAATTTACTTATACAAGATAAAATTATTTAATTTTGTATGTCTTTATAATCGTTGAATTAATCGATTTTAATAATTGAGATCAAAAATTCTAAACTAATCATAGTTCATCTTTCTTTTTTTTAAAAAAAATCACTTATTTAATCAAAAAACAACCACTTATTTTATATTATTATTATCAATCATTTATTTTCATTTATTCAACTATTCTAAAAATATACAAAATTAAATACAGTTTAAGTTTTACATTTTGTCAACTAATGAATAGAGCCGAGATTTCCCATGCGCTTATCACTAAATCTCAAATTTGGACTATACCCATACCTCCAACATCTATTCGAACCTTGGTTTGTCTTTTTTTTTTCTCTTTCCAAGAATTTATTATATTATATTATAAGATAAACTACATGAATGACCATTCAATTACAGAGTAAGTTTTATTTTGACCATTAATTTATTGATTTTGTCAATCAAAGCACTTCATTATTAAGATATTATTGTAATCACTAATTTTGTCTGAGGCTCACTTGTTTTCGTTTTTGTTTTTTTACAATAATGATCTTATATATGCTACCACTATTTAAAAAAAATGGGATCTTTCTACTTTATCCTTCTATTAAAACTTAAAAAAGAAAATAAAAAATTATAATAAATTAATTACTAGTTCTATTTTAGTTAAGTGTTTATATATATATAGGTATTGTTGCTTATTATATTGTTTATTATCATATTATATTTTATGTTTTTAAAGCCAAAAAATTACTAAGTAGTATATATGTATATGTGTTACCATATTATTGTTATATTCTTATATGTTATTATCCGATTAAAAAAAACCTAAAAATTATTAGTATATTATTATTAGTATTATCATCTTATTATTACTATATGTTATTGTTATTATTATTAAAAGATAAATTTGAAAATCTAAAAAATAGTATCAAAAAATTAACAGCCCAGTTTATTATCATACAGTCCAATATTACAAAACCCAAATAAATATAAAATATACATTATATTACCTGGCCAATTTTGGGCCCAACATTAATTAAACAAAAAAACCCTAATGCCCTTGTTTGTCTCCATACGCAGTCGGTCCTCAGCCGTCAGATCCAGGATAGATCCGACGGTCTGGATCGGATTTGGAAGAAACCATTCAGCTCACTCGGCTCACGCGTGAGATTCACGATAGCGTCTCATCGAATCCATTACGCGCCAGCTTTTTCACATTCCTCACTCACGCGTGCACCGCACACCCAGCCTTCAGCTCCTCGTTCTCGACAGCCCCGATTGTCCTCCTCCTCCGCCAAGCAGCCACGTCGTGCAAAACAAAACAAACAAGAATTTCAGGAGCAATGGTATGTTTCAACAGTAACATCAGATTTTAGGGAGCAAAGCGACCAAATCAGAATGGCAGAATAACAGTTGAATCTAAATAAAAAAGACATGTATTAGCCAATAAGGAATTTCCGATTTCATTCTCTTTTTTTATGAATGTAATATCAGGGTATATAAACACAATGCCCTAACTATTGTAATTCATTCGGCAACTCAAAAGGAATAGAGAAAAAAAAGCAAAGGAACGTGTTGCGCGTAATAAGTGCTTCGCAATTGTGCAAGTGTACACGTCGCAAGTTATAGTATAAAAGATATCGTCTCCACATGGATTGGTGCCACTTCAAGAATCTAATTTCTTGCACTGTAAAAGTAAAAACACAAATAGGTGAAAGTAGAAGTTCTAACTAACAACTAAACTAAAGAGAAATAAACTAAAAGAATAGGTGAAATCAAATAAGAGAGAAGAGGCCGGGTTATCGTGAGCTCGAGGAGTGATAATTGAATGGACCGTCTTGGTACTTGAGTGCAAGAATGACTCAATTGCTTGGGCAATTGGCAGCAGTCGTATTGCCTGGGCAGTGAAGGATTAACGCTAATGCCTGGGCAATGAGTGAAGTCGATGCCTAGGCAATGAAGTAACAGAGTGATTGCTTGGGCAGTACGCGAAGCGAATGCCTGGGCAATGTGGAAACGACGTAATTGCCTGGGCAACGAACAACAACCTTCAAGGTTCAGCGAAGCGTTCTTCAATGATTTCTTCTTATCCCTAACTCAAAATACTAGTTAATTGTGCAAGCCTTGATAATACTTTCCAGCGTGAACCAAGGGTGGAAAACAACCGATCTTGTGCTCCTTTTAGCCGTTGAAATCCGTAACTTATCCCTAAGCTGGATTAGCCTTCACCATCAATAGATTTGAATAAAGACCATGCTCATTCGTTTCGTGAATCTAACTCTCCCGATATTAGATAAATAGATAGTTTAACGAGATCCTCTCATAATTCACTCGCAAATAAGATTAAAAACTAAGAATGAACAAACCTTGAATTTATATTGCAAACTCAAATACCTAAAACAAACCCAATCGTTTTCACAACCAAAAACACAATAACCCAAGCCAAATAAGTTTAGTTCATGGCTGGGTTTAAGATAAACTCAATGTAATTGTTCCCCAACGTAAACAAAACCGAAAATAAAGAAGAAAAGATGAAGATTTTGACAACCCCTTCTTGAATTCTCTCTTGACCGATTTCTCTACCTCCAAGCTTGTTGAAATATGCGGCTAGGGGTTCTTTATACAGGAGATGGTTAGGTCAAAGTCTTTCTTGAGAAGGAAGTTAAGTTGGAATTAAATACTTTAAAAGAGATAAATCTCCTTTATTATATTTTTATTCCTCCAAATATTTCTCCTAATTTTCCTTCGACTTCTTCATGCAATTTTAGCTCCACATCTTCACGTCAACCACCTCCATCAAGTCAGGATTTTTCGGTCATCACTTCGGCTACCACTTCACCTCATTCTTAGTTACCTAGGCATCAGTCTGCTTGCCCGGGCAATACCTGCACATGCACAAAACAGTCCAGTAGTACCTCTTTTCCACCAAAATTAATCAAAACATGAAATCTAGCACCACCACAAAGGAAACAATGCAATTATGCATGAATGACTAAAAATGCAACTAATATGAACCTAAGTCTAACAATAATATGAGCAAAAAGGGCAATAAAAATACAACTTTTGAACACTTAACAGAACGCCTCTAGTAGTTTGAGGTATACCTCTTTCTTCTAGTTCTTTCAATCAAAAAGCATATACATAAACAGATTAAGGCTTTATCTTTTTCTTACCTTTGCCGTTACATCTCCCCGTCGTCGGTCTGCCTTCTCTCGCTATTGATAAGCCCGAATCGAGCCTCCATGAGGCCGTGAGGGGTGAAATGGTAAAGAGGCCAACCAGGAAGGGAGTCTCCACTTCTGTCGTTTATAAAAAGAAAGATTTCTTATGTTTTTTTTAAATCGAGGTTTAGATTTGGGCTAAAAAATAGGGTTTTAAAAAGTTTTTTTAGGGTTCCGGCGGCCAGAGCGGTGGCCGGTCATCAGATTCTAGAATTTAGGGCATTTTTTGGGTTTGGGGAGGAACACTACGACGGTTTTCATCCATGTTCTGGGAACTAAAGAAGGGCGATCGAAAGAGCTTAGCGCATTTTTACTAAAAGAAGCAAAAAAAGGTTTGATTTTGTATAATGTAGCTGGTCCCTGTATTAAAAAGGGTATAATCGCTTTATAAATCCTTCTGCCCCATCAAAATAGCGACTGCAGTCCTTCCACATGGGCAATTAACAACTTTGGTCTTCCCGCGTGGGTAAATTACGCCCGTAAGGGGCTTCCACCTTTTATAATTCATCTATAACCCTTTAAACTTCACAAATGTTTGCAATCTGACCCTCTTTTAACCAAATCTGTTATGTTCTTTCGATTTAGCCCTTATAGTTTTTTTTTACGTTTTGGTCCTTATTTCAGTGTATTAACCCCCTGGTCATCATGCATTTTTTAATCTCTGTTTGGCTCCTTTTTATTTACCTTACAACCTTTAATTTCATGTTAGGTGTTTTGATCATTTATGGTAAACTTGTTAAATGAGGCCTTGATGTGTATATGTATGTTTGTTGTACTAGTGTAGTATATGCTTTTTAGGTAATATGTTTTTTTTACAATATATATATATACATATATATAATACCCGATATATATATGATGTAGTTTTTAAATTTTATATATATATAATTTACAACATATAGCCTTCCCTTATATGGAATATGTAATATATGTTATTTTCATGATATATAATATATAGTACATATATATAATATAGTCTTTACATAAAGTATAATGTTTTTTTATAATATATATAATATAATTTGTTATATAATAATGTATGTAATATGAGGTTCTCTCACGTATATAATATAGGTTTTTATAATATATATAATATAAGTTTTTTATAATATATATAATGTGAGTTTTTATAATATGTATAATACATAGCCTTTGTAATATATATAATATGGTTAAATATACATATATATATATATATATTGTTTTTTTATAGTGGAATATATTTATATGCTTTGGCTTTGGGCTTGCTTAGTTTAGATTAATTTAGGCCTTGTTGTGTTTTTGGGCTTAGGGTTAGTTCTAGCTTAGTGGGCCTTGGGCTTAGTTTAGGTGGGCTTTGTGTTTGTTAAGGCCTTTGGTTTAGTTTAGGAATTAATTTAATTAATTTAGGTCGCGTGCTCATCTAATAGGGGCACGATCCTTAAATTAATTAGGTTAATTCTAGGTTTAGACTCTTTAGAGTCTTAGTTAGATTTAGGTTCGAATTAACTTAGTGAATTTAAATTTATCCTTGGATTATTGGGATAAATGTTAAATTCATTAAATTAATTGAACACTTCATAATCACTTTTAGGATAAAATCAATTGCAAGTTTAAATTGACATTTAATTTTAAAACCATGGTGAATTAACTCAATTTGTTTTAAATAGTGTTCTTGGCTTATTGGAACACTAGTTTAAAATCAATTGAATTAATTATCGTGTCACAAGATAACTCCTACTTTGTTAAGGTTTTTAGTCTTTTAGGGCTAATTAACTTAGGGTTAATATTTGAATCACCCAATTAGTCACTAGACCACTAATTAAATTTTCATAATTTGGGCCTTTTAGGGTAAGACTTTTAGTGGGCCTTTGTGTGCTTAATTTTCAAGCCCTTGTTCGACATTCATTTTATTTGTCATCATTTGTCCCATTTGATTTACATGTTAATTAATTTCACTCATAAAAAGGGAGGTAGTTATTAATTCTGACATTTGTGTCGTAACAGTCCGAGCTTAAAGGATGTTGACTAAATGTTTGAATTAATCCTTATCGACTCAAGGTAAAATTAAAACTTAACCAAATTATTACATCATATTTAAAATGCTTGCATCATGCATAAAGGTGATGGGCGGGATTCAAACCATAAATTAACACGATAGTCGGGCTTATTCGATGTCGGTTTAATCTATGGTCCGATGTATCGTCTACCTTATTAATTAAATGTCCAATTACTTATGACCCACCAATTTGATAAAGCCCGTGTAATTAAGTACAAATTTTCAATTAAGTACATCGGTTTAAATTCATTCAAATTCCATCAATTTGAAAGCAACAAATATTCATGTACTGATTCCCAGGCGTGATAAGGGTGCTAATCCTTCCCCACGCGTAACAAACTCCCGGACCCTTTCATAATGAATCTCTGGTTTTCTCATGTTGTCCAACCTACCTTCCCCAATTGGTCAGTGGCGACTCCAAATTTTTTATCATTTTCAAAAGAATGAAGATTTTCAAAAGTAGTCCCCCTTGTAAAACCAATTTTTAAAGAATGATTTTAGGGATAACCTATAGCATTGAACTCGTGAAACTATTATGGTTTTAAAAGATATAAAAGAGGTCGCTACAGCTTGGGGACTCAGCTGGGGACACTGCAATTTGTTTTTACAAAACAAAAGAGAGTTAGGCCAAAAGAATATTTGTTGCCTTAAAATGATGGAAAATGTTAGAATTTCGATTGAGTTTAACAAGGTTGATCATTTCCTGAAAATGTGGCTAGGATTGTACGAGTTTTGACAATTGGTGGGTTTTGGATTAATTTTTCATTTAATTTCTAAAGAATCACCGACCTTTGTTGCATCATGTTCATCAAGCTCTATACCCGAGCTCCGTCCTTTAAGTGGGAGTAAAATGCCACATACCCACGTGAGTAGCCCTATACGGATCAGTAATTCATTTTGGAATCCATGCCTTTTGACACGTGAGTAGCCCTCCACGTCACTAGGTCGTGCTTTCCCTCGAACCTAAACTAATTCGCAAGCTTATAATGGGCCAAAATTGGGGTTCTTGTTACCTTAGTAGGTAATGAGATAGGTTCGAGTACCCTCAGTTAGAACCGAACCCATGTGTGAGAATCTAGGAAGCCCACCCCATTAGAGCCATGCAGATAACCACATTGAACTAGAATTCATGTGGTTAGGATTTTCTTTATTTGTTTTCCTTTTGCTTAATTTGTTTGTATTTATCTCTTCTCGTTTTCAAACTTATTGTTTATCTTATGACTAGCGCACTTCTTTTTTTGTTTTCTTTTCCTTTTCTTTTTTGTCATTTTCTTTTGCATATCTTATCATATCATGAAGAGCAGATTGAGTTGGAAATAGTTTGAAGTTAAAGACTAGATCAATGGGAGACTTAGTCTGTAGCAGTGATGAAAAGAATTCTGATGTTCAGATATGGTCAGAAGGGGAACAACTACATGAGGGAGACAATACTGTCACTAGGTTCAGATCAGCCATGTTAGCCACGACATTCATGAATACAGAGTTCAACGATATGTCCGAATTGAAGCCGGTTTGTAACAGTTGGGATTTTGAAACGAAGAGTACTTTCAGAGAGGAGTATGGTGATGTTACATACTTACTAGAACTTCCAGTTGATCAAGCACTACTGCAAACCTTGGTGGGTTTTTGGAACTCTGTCTACAACTGCTTTACGATCGGTAAATTTGACCTAACTTCGACAATCAAAGAGTACCAGGACCTCATAAACTGCAAGAAGATTGACATGAATCGGGTATATTCAAAGCCAAGTAAGAACAAAACCTTCTGAGGAAAGTTGAAGAAGTTCTCAGATATGATGTCATCTTGGGTCGAGTATCAAGTCACTACTTGGAACAACAAAGAGTATCTTAAGTGGGAAGGGATCTTAGCTTTAGCCTTTGTGCACCCCGTTGGCCGAGTTCAGCACAATCTTTTTGCTTTGTTGATCTACGGATTGGTACTATTTCCCCGAGCATTGGGACTCATCGATCCATCGGTTTTGGATCTATTTGATCGTTTGGATAGCAGGACTAATCCAGTACATGTAATTCTAGCTGAGACTTTTCGATCTTTGAGGTTCTTTTGGGAACATGGAGGAGGTCACTTTCGAGGATGCCTGCAGCTTTTGACTGTTTGGTTCTACAGCCACCTTTGGACCAATCCCAGTTTTTCAAGGTCCCTTTATGACGGCAAGTTCTCACCCTTAGAAGAATTCCTGTGAAAGAGTGATTGGCCAACCTGAAGATTCGAGGAAGTATGGCAGGATGTCCTTAGAAATCTAAAGGAGGAAGATGTAGTTTAGAGAGCATCGTGGTTGCTAGCAAAGAACATTCTCTATAGATGTGGAGAGCATTCGTGGGTACCATTGCTTGGCCTCTGTGGGCATACCGCGTATGCACCTCTTCTAGTTTCGAGACAGTACGGGTCGAAACAGTTTGTGCCAGCCACCAAAGGTCTAAACGAGTTCAACGTGGATTATGCAAAAAAGAAAGGTTACAAAAAGATGGTATACAACACTTCTTCAACTTGGAACAACGCAAGATGGTTTAGGATTGTAAATGCTCCGTACATGGTCACTCCCGAGTATGAAGCATGGCGATTTAATCATGTCAATGACAACACTCCCCACTTGAGTCCTGATAGAAAGAGATCTATGGAGAAGAGATTGGCCACGCTTCCTACTGAGGCTGACTTGATGAGGAAGCAACTTGAAGAAGAGCGAAAGAGATACCTCAAGCTTGAAGAGATAGCCTATCAACAAAAGTTCGACTTCGAGTTAGAGAAGACACAGTTCGAAGAAGTGGTTAAAGATCTGCAAAAGAAAAGAGATGAGCTAGAACTTGAACTCAAGATGGAGAAGGAAGAGATTCAGAAGCTTAAAAGTTCGAATAAGAGCAAAAAAGTCGTGGAAGGCAGACCAAGTGAAGGGTTAGAACTCTGATTGAAAGAGGGGAAAACAAAAGTCGAGAACTACAAAAGAATATTTTATGAACACAAAGATCAAGTGCTCGCTTTAACCTTAGAAGTGAATAATTTATGAATCTCTCACTCAAGACAGATCGAGAACGAACAACACCAAAATGATGCTTTAAAGGATAAGGTGAAGTGTTTGGAAAATCTCTTTTCAAGCATAAGGGTTCAACTAGCAAGTTGAAGGCCAGCAACTTGGAGAATCAAGTCTTGATGACTCATGTCGATGAGTTGGAAACCGAGGTTCAACAGCTCAAGCATCACTTGGAGAGCCTTAGAGGAGCGATTCAAGTACGCCCAATGCCGATTTTGGAGCAACTACACTTTGCCGCCTACATAATTTGGAGGCAGGAATAAGAGTTGGCACATTGGATGACTCAGATGCAAGAGTTTGCCTGGAAAGTATAGATTCTGGCGGAAGATGCTACCGAATTCCATGACTGTGTGGGCGATGATTCTGAGGAAGAAGAGGGGATTATTTGGATTCTGAGGGATATCATTGACCTCGATACTACCATGAAGCCATATGCGTAGTTGGTTCTCTTTGAGTTATTGTAACAAAACAACATTTCCGTTAATGAAAGTCGTTTAACGATGATATTTGCCAAACTCGGTGTTCGCTCTTTGCATTCATGCATGATTCTTTCATTTGCATTCTTTGTTAAAAACTAATAATCATCTAATTAGTAAAATTGTTTGCATTTTTTATGAATTGCCATTTATTAATTAAAAGGAGTTCTATTTCAGAAAGATTGCATTTTGCTTCTTAAAAATTGTCATCATTCCACACCCTTATCATACCCGCTCACAATCAAAGCAAACAGATGAGAGCTTTGCCAAGTTGGAGGAAGACCTATGTGGCCAGTTGGAATGAGCCCAACAGGAATTAAGGGACACCATCATCAAGTCTCAGCAGGACATGATGAAGGAAATATCTCAGCTGCTGCATGCTCGGCTAGGACCAGATCCGAGAGGTAAGAGTACTTTTAATAATTCTGCCCAAAACTTGGGGGATCGCCCTCATGCCCAGATCGTCTAGAACCCCCTGCTCGTTAACCCTTCTCTCAATCCCCCGCAAGGGGTATCCTCCTCTCATATCGGTCTAGCTCCTCAAACTCAACTATGAGTGACCTTTGGGAATCCCGAAGTTGTCAGGGACAGTATCCCAGACTTTGATGAGTTGGAGAAGATAAACCAAATAAAGGAGAAATTCACTAAGCAATTAAAAGATACTCGGAAAGACCTAGAGGAAAAGTTTAGAGTGAAGGAAGACGAGGATGGCTACTATAGGTTAAGTGCTAGGGAACTCAGTTTGGTCCCCAATATAGAGATCCCATGTAAGTTCAAGACCCCCGATTTTGAAAAGTTTGATGGAACCACATTCCGGTCTGCTCACATAGTGATGTTTTGCCGGAAGGTGATCGGGTTTACCAACAATGAGAAGCTCATAATTCACTGTTTTTAGGATAGCTTAGTAAGATCTGCTTCGAGGTAGTATAATCAACTAACCAGAGCTCAAATTAAGTCATAGAGGGATCTGGAAAAGCTTTCACATATAAGTATAAGCACCGACATGGTTCCCAACCGACTGCTGTTGCAAGGTATGGAACAAAACTTTGTGAATGCGCTCAAAGATGGCGTGATGTCGCAGCACATGTTCAACCACCACTTCACGAGCACGAGATCTCCCCAATGTTTGTAGATACGCTAAAAGGGATGATTTATGATCGATTGATCAGTAACCCTATTAGCAATTTTGTGAAAATGGTCATGACTGGTGAATGCATTGAAGCAGACATCAAGAGCGGAAGAATTGATGGATGAGATCATTCGCGTACGTAATACAAGAAAAAGGACCATGAGGTGAACAATACAAACACCTTCGAGGTAACCAAGAATTTTACCATCTCCCAGGCCAGGCCCCAGCAAGGAATTCCAAAAACTTCAACACGAGAGAAGACAGGGGACCCAGGAAGGAAAGATAGGAAAAATCCTTCACTCCTTTGCCAATCTCTTACAATGAGCTCTACTTACAGTTGTACAAGGATGATTTAATTCGTTCTTATCATGTTACTCCTTACAACCCACCTTACCCAGCATGGTATGCCCAAGGTTCATTGCGAATACCATGTCGATATTCCAGGGCATTCGACTGAAAATTGTGTGGCATTCAAGAAGTTCGTTCAGAACTTAATCCAGACCGGGGTGTTATAATTAGGAGAACCGAGCACGGCCAAGAACCCCCTACCAAATCATGGAGGTCAAGGCGTGAATGCTATTGAAGACAAGAATGCCAGAAAAACTAGGGAGAACGTGTCCGAGGCTCAGTTGCTGTTAAGATGTGATTTTCAATAGTTGTGTATGGCACGCCTTATTGACCAGGGAATGGTTATTGTGGAAGAAGGATGTGGCTCGTATTGTGAATACCATCAATCGGAGGATCATAAGATTCAAGATTGTGAGGAGTTCCGTCAGCTGATACAAGCTATGATGGATAAAAAGGAGATTGAGTTTTTTGTGGAAGAAAGTAGAAGTTTGTACATCAAAGAGCCAGGAGACCAAGTATAGCGCCAAGAGACCCCTTGTTCTTGGTCTCAAGCCAAGTGAGACAAGTGCACCAAAAGCAGCCCCCAAGATGATAATTGTTTCTCTGAGGTCATTTCCTTTCAAAGATACGAAGATGGTTCCATGGAACCATACCGCAAGCATCACAATGTCAGGTTCCTCTAGCTTACACAGAGGAGAAGACGTGGAAATATGGATGAAACCCATTCCAGAAGAACATTTGGAGCCCAAAGCAGGAGAGGTAAAGAATGAGGGGCATCTCACGAGGAGTGGCTGATGCTATGCTCTGAAGAACCTAAGGGCACCAGAGGAACAGAAAAAGAAAGTTTTCGAAGATGACCCGCCACCGAGAATCAAAGAGCTGGTCATAAAAGCTCAAGAGTTTTTGAGGTTTTTGAAGTACAACGAGTACAACGTCGTTGACCAGCTTTAGAGACAGCCTGCTTAAATCTCTATGCTTGATCTCTTACTGAACTTAGAGAAGCATCGTGAGGCCCTGTTGAAAGTTTTGAATGAAACCTATGCTGTAAATGATATCTAGTTAGGAGGTTGGATCAAATTGTCAGCCATATCACTAGCGTTAATCACATTACCTTTGCTGATGATGAAATCCCAGGGGAAGGTACGGGATCCACCAAGGCCCTGAACATCACCATTCACTACAAAGGTCATGTATTGCTGGGCGTGCTCATTGATAATGGCTCAGCGCTAAATGTTATGTCGTTAGCTACACTACAACGACTACCAATCGACAGTTCACATATATAGCCATGTCATAATATGGTACGAGCTTTCGATGGGACCTAGAGAGATGTGGTCGGAAAAATAAAAGTACCCCTGCTCATTGGTCCCACCGAATCTGTAGTCAATTTTGTGGTTATGGATATCCAGCCATCATACAACTGCTTGTTAGAGAGGCCATGGATACACTCAACTGGCGTCGTTCCGTCATCACTCCATCAAAAGTTGAAGTTTGTCACTGAAGGGAAACTAGTAACAGTGAATGTCAAGGAAGACATCGTCGCTTGCATGACTTCAGATACGCCGTACATCCGTACTGATGAGGACGCAATGGAGTGTGCCTTTAGGGCCTTAGAACTTGTCAATGCTACCTTCGTTGCCGAAGGAAACAAGATTTTTTGCCCTAATCTGTCCAATTGCACTAAGATGGTGGTGTACAAAACCCTAGGTAAAGGAGCAAAGAAAAGAAAGGCTTGGAAAAGAATCTGCAAGGATGTCTTCATCCCATCAAGGTGATCCATAAAGTTAACCACTTCGGACTTGGTTACAAGCCAAATTTCTTACAGAAAAGGCAAGAATGGAAGAGGAAGCAAGAGCAAAGGAAGGCTAGGCTTAGAGGGGAGGATATTCCATGGGCCCCTGTCATCTATGGAGACTTCAATGGTGCTTTTTATATCTGAAAAAATTCGAAACCCAGAGGTGAATGTCCAAGAGGCGAACCGAGAAGGTGAGAGATGCCTCTAGAAAGAGTTTATCAGTGAGGCTCTCGAAGAGATGAATGTGGAAATGATTGGCGACGAGAGCGAGGCTAATCAATTTCTAGGCAAGATTCGCCCTTGCCTCCCAGAAGAAGAGCTCAACAATTGGACCTTTGGGGACATACTAGTCCTTTTTAGGAGCCAATCAAAGTAATGCTCAGAACAATCTCGTTGCTTTTGCTCGAAAGTAACGGATATCCTTTGTAAAAATGGCAGCTATGTCATATATCTCCATTTTAAATGAAATAAACTATGTCTACATTTTCCTTCTCAAATGGCAAAAACGACATTCATTTCATTCTATTTTATTTATTTATTTGTTTATTTCTATATATACCTATTTATTTGTTCACATCATAAACTATACATTTCCTTTCCTAATACGCACTATCAAAATCGTGTAGGCCTCTTAATATAAACTGTATGAATGATGTGGAACCTAATCTTGAAGTAGATTTTGAACGACCCATGTACTTGGAAGTGGTAGAAGAGGAGGAGGATGGGATTTCTGATGAGCTGCTAAAATGATGGCTAGTGAGGAAAGGCAAATTCTCTCACACCAAGAGATGATAGAGGTTTTGAATTTGGGAACTAACAAAGAAATGAAAGAAGTAAAGATCGGAGGTACCCTATCGCCAAAAGTCAAGCAAGAGTTGATATAGTTGCTTGTATAATTTAAAGATGTGTTCGCGTGGTCATACCAGGATATGCCAGGCTTAAACACAGATGTTGTAACACATAAGCTCCCCATTAGGCCGGAATGCAAGCCTGTCCAGTAGAAGCTTCGAAGAATGAGGATCAACATGTTATTGAAAATAAGAGAAGATGTGAAGAAACAGTTTGAGGCCAGATTTTTGGAGGTTTCTAAGTACCTGGACTGGGTGGCTAACATAGTGTCGGTACCAAAAAGGGATAGGAGAGTGCGTATGTGTGTAGAGGGACCTTAATAAAGCGAGTCACAAGGATAATTTTCCCTTGCCTCATATTGATACTCTGGTTGACAATATGGAGGGGCAGGTTTGGTTTTCCTTTATGGACGGTTTCTCAGGATACAATCATATCAAAATACATCCCGAGGATATGGAGAAGACCACTTTTGTGACCATGTGGGCACATTTTGCTAAAAGGTGATGCCTTTTGGGTTGAAGAACGCCTGGGTGACATATCAAAAAGCCATGGTGACCTTGTTCCATGACATGATGCATAAGGAGATCGAGGTGTACGTGGATGACATGATAGCCAGGTCTCAGACCAAAGAGGAACACAATCGAAATTTGCAAAAACTCTTTTAGAGGCTAAGAAAAATTTAGCTAAAACTCAACCCAGCCAAATGTACCTTTGCGGTAACGTCCGAGAAGCTCTTAAGTTTCGTAGTAAGTCAGAAAGGCATCGAGAATGATCCTGAAAAGGTGAAAGCAATCCAAGATCTTTCGCCACCTCAAACTCAAACGGAGGTCTGGGATTTTTGGAAAGACTAAATTACATCTCTCGGTTCATATCCAGTTGATCAATAAGTGTGACCCCGTCTTTAGACTGCTCCGGAAGAATAACCCAGGAGTTTGGGATGAGGAATGTCAAGAAGAAATACAAAAGATCAAGAAGTATCTGGCCAATCCTTCGATCTTAGTAGCACCAGTACCAGATAGGCTGTTGATTTTATACTTGGCAATTTTTGAAAACTCTATGGGCTGCGTGTTGGGGCAACACAATGACACATGGAAAAAAGAGACGACGATCTATTACCTGAACAAGAAATTCACCGAGTGTGAGACACGATACCCATTGATCCAAAGGTTATGTTGTACCTTGGTATGGGCTACTAAGCGGCTCCGACAATATGTTTTGTATCACACCACTTATTTGATTTCCTGAATAGATCCATTGAAATTTCTAATGGAAGCTCTAGTATTAACCGAGAAAGTGGCCCATTGGCAGATGCTTTTGTTAGAATTCGACATTGTTTATGTAAGTTAGAAGGCGGTAAAAGAAAGCGTGGTGGCAGATCTTTTAGCAAGCTGTGCCTTAGATGATTACGAACCATTAGATTTTAGCTTCTCGGATGAAGATCTGATCCGTGATATGTCCGAAGGGACTTCTACTATCGAGAATGAAGGATTGATGCTTTATTTTGATAGGGCAACGAATGACCTAGGCCACGGAATAGGGGCAGTTTTGGTCTCCCTAGACAACGTCTACTACCCTTCCACAAGTAGGTTGGAATTCTTTTGCACCAACAATATAGCCGAGTATGAGGCTTGTGTCATGGGACTCCGAGCGGCTATAGAGAGAAAGGTCAAGATGCTTCGGGTTTTCGGAGACTCTTCTTTGGTGATTTATCAGCTTCGGAAAGAATGACAGACTAGAGATCCAAAGTTGATCAAATACTACGACTTGATCCAAGATTTGGCTAAGGATTTTGAAGAAATCAGTTTCAACTACTTGCCAAGAGAGAATAATCATGGCCGACGCTCTAGCAATTTTGGCCACCGTATTCGAAGTAAGTCGGGCAGCCGAGACAGGGCCGATCAAAATACAAACCTTTGAGGAACCAGCCCATTGCTATAGTGTATAAAAAGAGGAGGACGGAAAACCATGGTATTTTGAGAATATTAGCTTTTGGATACGTCCTTGGCGAGGAAATACATTTAGACACTAAGGTATGCCGATGATCCGGAAGAATGCCAACTTCTTCATGCCACGGCAGAGTTTGACTTTGACGAGGAATTTAGTTGCCTCAGCAACTACATTGCCGATCAAGAGGAACCTGAGGAGTATGAAGAACCGATCGATGAGGAATAACAAGAAGAGGCAAATTGGTTAGTCAATCGACCAGGTACATGCTTTGAACCACTGGATTACTCAGGTAAGGAAGGTAAACTCGAAAAGCCCTCTATTGAACAACCACCGATTCTTGAGTTGAAACAATTGCCAGGACAACTAAAATATGCTTACCTGAGACCGATAATACATTGCCTGCAATTATTTCCTCTAAGTTACAGCCTGAGCAGGAAAAGAAGCTGATCAAAATGTTGATGCTACACAAGAAGGCAATAGGGTGGACAATTGCCGACTTGAAGGGAATTAGCCCGGTAATGTGCATGCACAAGATTTTGTTGGAATAGTCCTGGTTGGAATGAGTTCATTGTTTTCATTACTTACCACTGTTATACATCTTTGTTTCCAACCGCCAAGAATTCAAGATTATCAATTTTTTTGAGGACAAATTCAAGCTGAAATTGGGTGATTTTGTCCCCAAATTTAATTAGGGTTCGAAACCCTCTCTTCCCTATTTTGCAGGATAACAGGGACGGTAAGGAGCGGCAACGATGGCGTCAGGTTCGGCCGGCCGAGGCGAGTCGATCGGCACCCACGACAACGGTCGATGGCGGTCACAACGTGGCAGGAAAGGCTGCAACGGCAGCCCGGTAGCAGCAAGGGAAGGATTTGGGGAACCAATCCCGCGCGTGGCGCCGCGGGTTGATCCTCTTTCCCTTTTTTATTTTTGCTTGATCCAATCTGGTCTCTTGATCTCCAATGCCCTAGATCCAACGGCCTTTATCAAACCTACAAAAAGGATAAAATGGGTTAGTTTGGGCCCTTTTATTTAATTCAAAATGGGTTATTATTATTATTATTATTATTATTATTAAGGAATGGGCTCTACAATAAATTAAAAATTGACCTTTTAAGGTGGATTAAAAAAAGAGTGGGTTTATTTTTATTTAAAGGTAAGTTTCATTTTAATGGGAATTTTATTATTATTATTATTCTTTTTTAAAAGGAGTGAATTATATTTTATTTTTGAGTTTTTTTTTATTTTTAGAAAAAATAGGTAAAAAATAGTGACAACAGCTACCCCTCCTTTGCTTATTCCAGTGAAACAGGGATATAGCACAGAACATGAGGCACTAATTTTTACCAATCACCAGTTTACTGCTGGGCTCTGTTATCCTGATGCCTGAACAAGTAGGTGGGTTCTATTCTCCAAATGCCTGAATATATAGGCGGGTTCTATTTTCCAAATGCATGAATAGATAGGTGGGTTCCATTCTCCTTACGCCTGAACGAACAGGCGGGTTCTATCCTCTAAATGCCCAAATAGATAGGCTGGTTCTATTCTCCGTGTGCCCGAATAGATGAGCTGGTTCCATTCTCCTTGCGCCAAAACGGATAGGCGGGTTCTATCCTCCAAATGCCTGAATAGATAGGCTGGTTCTATTCTCCGTGTGCCAGAAAAGATGAGCTAGTTCTTCCTGCAAGAAGTTGACATATGATGCAAATATGGCAGGCATGTCCCTACGGATGTCTATACATGAATGCATGTATGAGTTTTTATATTCTTTTAAAACCCATTTTAGCTCAAACAAGCAACCATATCCATTGTCTCTGTTATACTATTCTAATTCTTTACATGACCGTCTTCTTCTTCATTCTTTGAATGGTAGTCTTCTTCTTCACCATTCTCATTCTTTGTATCTCTTTACTTTATGGAAAGCATTTGATCTTTGCACATTTGCTCACTCAGCCCAGTGAACTTGTACTCCTGATGGGAGAACTGGCCTCTTCAATTGCCTCTGCTTTGCTATTTTCAATCTTTGTTTCTCTTCGCTTTATGGAAAACATACTCTTTCACATATCCAACTATCATTGTAGTTGATATATCAGTATTGGGCAAAAGGCTTTTCATGTGATCCTGTACACAAAAAGGCCCCTTTGAGGATCTTTATGAGTTATTGTAACTTGTTAGGGAATTATGTCTTTGAACATCTTCGAATGATATCGATGCTTTAATCTTTCCTCCGAATTAGGGTATTCGTTGCCCCTGATCATAACATGCCCCATATTCGAGGCTTACCAAGGAATCGTGTCATTGTCCCTATATTCTTAAATCATTTCCAGAGTAATACACGAAAATCTCTTGCATATTTTAATGATGTCTAAACCACAATGATCCTTAACCCAATAAAAGATGTTTATGTAAAATGGGGTATTTAAAGAAGAAAGGCTTAAAAGAAGAATTTCATTAATGTTTTGGCAAACATGAAAGAAAAAGTACAAAAAAAGGGTCAAAAGACAAGTATCCAGATATCAAAGGCCCGAACTTTCCTTGAAACGACCTCAAGTGATGCCTTTTTCGAGAAAATTTCATCCACTACAACGATGAATGAAGATATAAAATTTCTCCCAAATAGCCAGGCCTCTGAAGGGATTATTCATTGTCCGCCATAATTGGAGTCGCCCTTTGCGGGTTTTCAACTCGAATCCTCCTTTGGTTTCAAGATGCCCTTTACGGGTTTTCATTTTGAACCCTCCTTTTTTCTTTCATTTTTTTCTTTTTTTCTCTTTTTTTGAGCACCCTTTATGGGTTTTCTTTTTTTTATTATTTCATGCGTAATATTTCTTAACTGAATCAGAATTCACCGGATTTTTGATCTCGCCTCCACCCATTTCAGCCAGAATTAGTGTCCCTCCGTCGAAGGCTTTTGATACCACATATGGCCCCTCCCAGTTAGGTGCCCATTTTCCTCGCGAATCTTTTTGGACTGACGGCATCTTCTTTAGCACGATATCTTCTTCCCTAAACTTCCACGGGTGGACCTTCTTGTCATATGCTCGTATCATTCTTTTTTGGTACATCTGGCCGTGGAAAATTGCTTTCAGCCTCTTTTCATCAGTGAGGTTTAACTGGTCATATCTTGCTTGAACCCTTCGACCTCCTCTAGTTTTACCTCCATCAAAATACGAAGTGAAGGGATTTCAACTTTAATTGGCAGCACATCATCCATTCCATATACCAATGAAAACGGTGTTGCCCCAGTGGAAGTTCGTACAACCATTCTATAAGCATAAAATGCGAACGATAACTTCTCATGTGAATTAGTGTAAGTGTCAGCCATCTTCGTGACTATTTTCTTGATGTTCTTATTTACAGCTTCAACAACCTCATTCATCTTTGGGTGATAGGTTACCAAATTGTGGTGTTTGATCTAGAATTGTTCTAAAACACCATCTATCATCTTATTATTTAAATTGGATGCATTTTCGGTGATGATTCTCTCTGGTAAGCTATAGCGACAAATGATCTTTTTTTTTTCAAAAATTTGCAAACCACTGACTTGGTGACATTCGCGTATGATACTACTTCTACCCATTTTGTGAAGTAGTCAATAGCTACTAAGATGAACCTATGGTCGTTTAAGGTTTTAGGGTAGATCTGGCCAATTACATCCATGCCCTATATTGAGAAAGGCCACAGCACAGTCATGACGCGGTAGAGGAGGTGCATGAATCTTGTCAGCATAAACCTAACACTTACGACATCTACGAGCATAATTAATGCAATCTGTTTCCATAATAGACCAATAATATCCAAAGCACATAATCCTCCTGGCCATAGTAAAACCACTAGGGTAAGTCCCACAAACCCCTTCATGCACTTCTTCCAAGATCGTTTGAGCTTCTTTAGCGCCTACGCGCCTTAATAGCACTTTATCTTGACTTTTTTTTATATAAAATCTTGCCATCAAGGACGTAGCCCGCGGCCAATTTCCTGATCGTTTTCTTATCATTGTCAGTTGCATGTAATGTATATTCTTGGGTTTTCTTATACTGTAAAATGTCATGGTACCATGGGAGACCATCCGTTTCTTCTTCCACATTGCAGCAATGGACCGGGGATTCTAACATTTGCACCTTGACTGGCATCATTTCAGTACCTTCACTGGCCTTGAACATGGCAGCCAAAGTAGCGAGGGCATCAACCATCTGATTATCCTTTCTCGGGAGATGCTTGAAGGTGATTTCTTCGAACTCCTTGATTAGTTCACGAACTAGCTTGTGATACTCGATTAACTTTGCATCATTGGTCTCCCATTCTACACGGATTTGGTAAATGACCAGTGCAGAATCTCTGAAAACTCTTAGAACTTTGATCTTTCTTTCAATGGCCGCTTGCAATCCCAATATACAAGCTTCATATTCCGCCATATTATTGGTACATAAGAATTTTAACCGACAAGAGAAAGGGTAGTAATTCCCCTCTGGCGAAATTAAGACCGCCTCAATGCCACGTCCCATTGCATTTGTAGCCCCATCAAAGTTCATCACCTAGGATTCCTCCAGGCTATCATCATCATCAATCGAAATGCACATTAAGTCCTCATCCAAAAAATTAAAGTTTAAGGCCTCATAATCTTTGGAAGCACAACTTATCAAGAAGTCTGCTATTGCACTCCATTTTATTGCTTTCTGGCTCACATATTGAATGTCAAATTCTGGGAGTAACATTTGCCAATAGGCCATTTTTCCTGATAAGGCTGGTTCCTCTATCATGTACTTTAGGGGATCTAATTTCGATATCAGCCATGTGGTATGGTATAACATGTACTGCCTAAGCCTTTTGGCTGCCCATACCAAAGTGCAACACAAATTTTCAATTAGGGAATACCTAGTTTCACAATCTGTGAACTTCTTACTTAGATAATAGATTGCTCTTTCGTTCCTCCCAGTTTCATCATGCTTCCCTAATACTCATCCCATTGAGTTTTCGTGAACGGTTAGGTACAAGATCAGGGGCTTCTCCGAAACAGGCGGTTCCAAAATAGGAGGATTCATTAACTGCTTCTTGATCTCCTCTAAGGCCACTTGACATTCTTTATTTCATGTTCCCAAGTTATTTTTCTAAAGCAACCTAAATACAGGGCTGCATTTTTTTTGTTAATTGGAGATAAAACGGGAAATGTAATTTAACCTTCTAAGGAATCCTCGAACCTCTTTTTATGTTTGCGGTGGAGGAAGCTCTTGGATGGCCTTAACTTTGTCTGGATCAACTTCAATCCCTTCTCACTCACAACAAATCCCAACAGCTTTCCCGATCGCACTCCAAAAGTGCATTTGGATGGATTGAGTCTTAACTGGAATTTTCTTAACCTTTTAAAAAAAAATTCCAAGTTTTCGATATGTTCCTCTTCTGAGCGGGATTTAGCTATCATATCGTCAACATATACCTCTATCTCTTTGTGCATCATGTCATGGAATAAGGTTACCATGGCACGTTAGTAGGTTGCCCCTGCATTCTTTAAACCAAAAGGCATGACTTTGTAACAGAAAGTTCCCCACCATGTCACAAATGTGGTTTTATTCATATTTTCTGGGCACATTTTGATTTGGTTGTACCCTGAGAATCCATCCATGAAAGAGAAAAGAGAATGCCATGTTATGTTATCCACCAGCGTGTCAATGTGCGGCAATGGGAAACTATCTTTAGGGCTTGCCCTATTAATTCTCTATAATCAACACACATTCGTATTTTTCCCACCTTTTTCGGGACTGGGACAATGTTAGCCACCCATTCAGAATATTTAACCACCTCAAGGAAACCAACGTCATACTGCTTTTTTACTTCATCCATGATTTTTAGGAGCATTTCAGGCTTCATCCTCCTTAGCTTCTGTTGCACAAGCTTGCATTCGGGCCTGATGGGAAGTCGATGCATAACAATTTTGGTGTCTAAACCAAGCATGTCTTGATACGACCAGGCAAAAATGTCTTTATATTCTTGTAGGAGCTTGATCAACTTGTGTCGAGTCTCAGTGGTGATAGAAGTGCCGATCTTCACCTCATGTCTTTCCTCTTCAGACCCGAGATTTAGAATTTCTAACTCTTCCTCGTGAGGCAAGGTTTTTTTCTCTTTACTTTCTAACAACCTGAGCACCTCGTTAGGCAGTTTATACTCTTCTTCATCTTTGCAGTCTTCGACCTCTTCTAAACACCTGGCAACTCGAAGTCAATTTCTGAATCAAATTCGGAGTGATTTGTACCATTGATATCTGGAAACCTGCAAGAGATGGAATATATATGTATACAAAAAAAAATGAAAAGTCAAACAAAAGAATGAAATGGTGATTTTTTTGTTTTGGTTTTTACCTTAATTAGCTTTGGGCTTATTTACGGTGTTTTAGTTATAAAAAAAGAAAATCTACCACATAATATTTATTGGAAAAATATCTTTTATTGATATAAGAACCATAATGGTTTTTAACATTGACCCTTAACAAGAGATTTCTAATGCCTCCGGGTCTAAGGCAGAAGAGTTAGTTTCGAGCATTACTTTGTAGATGGCCTAAAAGCTATAGGAATTTCTTCCACAGTCCAGTTGTTCAGCTCTGAGCAGGGGTGTATCATGGAGAGGTATTTGTTTCCCTTATCCTCATCTGATATGGCGTTAATGTTCAGCTCTTCAAAAGCTTTCTCGAGCTCTTTCTTTCCTTTCTCCTCCTCCTCATTTGTAGTGTCAGGATTCATGATGCCACTTGACCTGAAACTATGGCTGAGTGATGGAAATTTCATTAGCTCTCACTTAATTTATTTTCCGTTTTGTCTTGCTTTCCTTCTTTCCTGCTACTCTCTTATTGATGCTCTTCTCTGCATTAGGTTGGGCTTGTAGCTTAGACCAAACCGATCTCTCTTTCCAGGGATCATCACGGGGTATGGCCTCCCCTGAAGCTGCTTGTCGAGGCCTTTGCCAACTTTTGCCCATTTTCCTAGAGTTTGCTTGACTTGCATCTTTGCGTTATTTGACAATTTCGGCTCAGGGACCTTGTTTCCTTTAGCGACAAAGGTAGCATTAACGAGCTCAAATGTCCTGAAATGACACTCGAGTGCACATTATCAGCTTCTATATAAGGGGCGCCAGTTGATACCGAGGTGATGATATCTTCTTCAGCTCTAACTATCACTAGCTGGCCATCAACTATAAACTTTAACTTTTGATGCAAAGTTGATGGAATAACCCCTGCAGTGTGGATCCAAGGGCGCCCCAGCAAGCAGCTATAGGTGGGCTTGATATCCATCACCACGAAATCTATTTCAAAAGTAGATGGGCCAATTTGTAGGGGTATTTCTATTTTCCCCAAAAACATCCCTCTAGGTTCCATTGAATGCTCTCACAGTATTTTGGTATGTAGTCATGTGAGAGCGATCAACCAGAAGCTTTTTCAAGGTATCCAAAGGCAGTACATTCAACGCTGACCCATTATCAATAAGAACCCCTGGCAACATGTGCCCTTTGCATCAAGTAGAGATATGAAGGGCTTTGTATGATCCCCTCCCAGTTGCTGGAATTTCTTCGTCATTGAATGTGATAAAATTATTCACTGCAATGTTGCTGACCAACTTGTCCATCTTGTCAGTCATTATCTCTTTTGGGACAAAATTCTGGTTCAGGATCTTTAAAAGGGCGTCACGGTGGCCCTCTGAACTCAGCAATAGAGATAGCATTGAAATTCTTGTCGGGAGTTTATGTAGCTACTCCACCATACTGTACTCACTATGCTTGAGTATCTTTAAAAATTCTTGAGCCTCTGACTTTTTCACTGTCTCAAGGTGAGTCTTGAGTTTCTCCATAAAGAAATCTTTTTCTCCTTCGGGTTCTTCAGTTGCTACCTTCCTCTGGGTAGCATCTCTATCCTCGGCCTCTAGTGGTGAGTATCATCTTCCACTTCTTGTAAAATTGCCCACCTGATTGATCAGTTCTTCTTCTTTTCCTTCTCCAACTGATGTATTTCCTAGAGCCATTACCGAACAAGCGTAATTCCAATGCACTTGTTTGATGTCTTTATATGGAAAAGGGATAGGTGTCTTTATAACCAGCTTCGAAATTGTTCCCTTCTCAGGCTCAGTAATTCTGACCTTGGTCTTAATTACTAAGGGCTTCATTCCCACATAGTTCCCTCTTGCGGGGTTTTCATCTGAGGCATATACATCCAACGTACAACTCTTTTCCTTCTCTTCAAAGAATTCTAGTTCTTTGTTGTCCATCCTGTTTTGGACCAAACTCCTAAATTCAAAACAGCTTTGAATGCCATGTCCTCCCACTTGATGGTACTCGTAGAAAAACTTACCATCCTTCTTTAATTTCTATGTCTCGTTTCCTAACAGTCCAGCCTTCACCATTTGGGCCCATACCCATGCCATAGGTGCCTTAACTTCTTCAACATACTTCTTAACCATCTTGCCTTCCTCCTCATCCACTGCATTCAGTTCAGTCTTCTGGTGGTTAGGCAGTGGGTTATCTTTCGCGTCTGAAATATCAAAAGATAACATGCCTAACTTTCGTAGATCATCTACTACCCTTTTGAAGGTAGTGCAGTTCTCAATAGTATGCCCCTATTACCAACGTGATATTCACATTGAGCCTTCTCATCATACCATGGTGGGTATGGTGGAGAGAAAGGAGGAACGTGTCATGGTAACACCATACGTGCTTCAACCAACTCTGAGAAAAACTCGTCATACGACATAAGGATTAGAGGAAAATATGGCTTCTTATTCCTTTGGTATTTTCGTTCATCTTTTGGCGGCAACAGGCTTATTAAAGACTACCCCCTTTGAATAATTAGGGTTGTAAATACCTGTTATACTAACTTCATTATCTTTTTTCTTATATGGTTTCTTCGTATCTCCTCCATCGAGCTTTTCGCTCTTAACAGCTGCCAAAATCAGGTCCTCGTTCATTAACATGTCTGTAAAACTCTTCATTGCATGATTGATCATACGATCATAGAAAGCACCTTTAAGGATGTCCACAAACATGGGAGTTATCTCACTTTTCAGTAGTGGCGGCTGAACTTGAGCGGCCACATCCCGCCATCTCTGAGCGTATTGGCGGATGCTTTCATTATGTCTTTGTTTCATCCCTTGCAAAATAAGCCTGTTTGGGACCATATCAGCAACATGTTTGTACTGTTCACCGAACTCCTTTGATAGATCCTTCCAAGTTTAGATGTTTTCTTGGCTTAACTGATTGTACCAACTAATGGCAGATCCAGACAAGCTATCTTGGAAGCAATGGATGAAGAGTTTCTCATTTTCCAAGTACATCGATATTCTATGACAATAAATGGTCAGATGAGCCTTGGGACATGTAGTCACATCGTATTTATCAAAGTCAAGGGTCTTGAACTTCGAAGGAATTGTCAAGTTGGACACTAGACTCAAGTCTCTAGCATCTACGCCTCTATGAGTGTTTCTTTCTTGGAAAGTCCTAATGATCTCCTCTAATTTGTCACAACGATCTTCAAATTTTCTGTTCATGTTGACTTTATCAACAATTTGATCAAGATACGGGACCTCATAATCATGCACTACCCCAGTGTTGACCACTAGCTTAGTTCGTGCACAAGCAGAAGACTCTACAAAGTTGAGCGGGAACTGAGTCTTCCTGTGTGCCAATTCAATCTCATGCTTCAAGTCACTCTCAATCTTATCCAGCATGTCCTGAGTATTCTTGTGGTTGATTTCAAGAGATGTCATTTTGTCTTCAGTACTCTATTCCATCGCTCTGGTTTTGTAACGGGTATCATATTTGTGAGTTGCTATTTTAAGCTTTCTGTTTGGGTAAATTATTTCGATTAAAATCTTATGTTATGTGTATGTAATGATATTAACCTAATGCAAAACAAACAAAGAAATGCAAAAAATAAAAATGCATGAATGCAAACAAGGGGCCATTGATTCCATAAAGTAATTGCTCAAATAACGAACTCTTTATTGAATGGAAAGATCTTTATTACAATAACTCCTCTCTTTTTTCCTACAAATATTTTTCTGTCCGAACACCTAATTCATTCATTTCCTCTATCAGCCACACGAGTCTTGGTACCATTTCTTCAACTGGCTTGACATACTGACAAAGAGCTGCAGCCTCTGTAGCTAGCATCATCACATGTTTGGCCACATCCTGGACCTGGGTCATAACAGTTCTGTCAAACTCATCCCGTTCTTGGAACCTCTTAGCATTGTCCCTAAGCTGAGTGAACCAGTAATCATTTCCACCTTCATTGATGTCTTCTAGGACCAGGACCTTTGTTCTTTACTCATGGATAGTGTTCTCCATAATTTCCATTTGCCCCTTCAGACTTTCATTTTCTGCCTGACTAGCCTGAAGCTCGATATATGTGTAATGGTTCTGAAGTGTATGCAGAGTATGACTAAGTTCTGCCACCTTGGCCTATAGTTCAGAAACAAAAGACTGGCTTTGTCTCAACTTCTCATGGGTTGTGTCACACTGGGATTGCAACTCGCACACAAGGATTTTGTTGTCATGGGCCTTCCTCTTCCAAGCAACTACATTCTTCTTTTTTCTCCTCGAGGTTTTGCTTCCTCTTCTCATTTTGAACTGTTTGCTTACCTTGCCTTCTCTCTTCAGCAAGAGCATGCTTGTATTTCTCAATTTCCCTTTTGCTCCGCTCTTTTTCTTTTCCAAAAGCTTGTTCTACTTCTCACTTCCACTGCTCTAGGGTATTCCTTAAATCAGCATTTTGGACTGTTGCCTGGTACTTAAGAAAGTCAACTCTCTGTACCTCAAACTTTTCCTCCAAGTTCTTGTACATCTTCACCACTCGATCTGTCTCACCTTTGTACCTCCAAGCTCGCCTCATACAGGTCTCTCATGTGTTGTTCTTCTAAGGATTCCATCTTGTCCTTGAGCTTTTTGAGATCAGCCCTTAAAATATCGGCTTCAGATGGGACTACCTTCAACTGTTCTTCTATAGGCTTTCCTTGGCCAGTGGGCGGTGGAACCATATCATTCACTCTCATGTGTCTCCACACATCATAGTCAGGGGTAAATGTACGATCTCTGCCATGTTCTATTTTCTTACGGTAGCAGTGCTTCCATGAATCATTAATGGTCTGAACCTTCTCTCTGAATTCCCCTTGAAACTTGAATTCTGTTGAATCAAGGCCTGCTGTGAAAGGAACAAATTGGAGGATGTTGTATTGTCGTAATACCAACAAATCAGCACAACCAATTCCACCCCATAAGCCCAATACTATAAGATGATTATAATCCCCACATTTATACAGAACCTGGGTATGTCCCAGCCATGGAGCCCTCCAGATGATATCTTGATCATGATAGTCTTGGAAAATATCGATCCACTTCTTCCTTTTCAACACCGACCATTTTTCCTTCAGAAACTCTTGAAGTGGAGAGAAATTTGGAGAGAATATGTTGGGAAAAGTCAAGGTTGGGCCTTTCCAAAAGTGGCTAAGGGCCCAAACCTAAAGTAATTGAGCACATCCTCTAAAACGCACACCTTCCAACTTCTGACATGCATTCAAAGAATTGAAAGTTTCGGCAAGCACCGCTGGCACTAGATTGGTTTCTCTCTTCAACTGTTCAAAAAGATCTAACATAGCCACATCGATTCTGCCTAACATCCTCGGGAAGATAACTAAACCGTAGATTGCAATCGCTAGTAGGTCCACCCTTTTTTCTCTATTAGGATGAGTGGAAATTATATTTCGGATGCTCCACCATGGGAAAAAGAAATTGCCCCCTATACCGGTAAAAGCTTGGAGCCTCACATGAGCGTTCTTATTCTTGGGTGGCTTAGCATCAACTCGGTCCCTCTTCACTTCACGCAGGTTAAAAAGTACAGAATATTCTTCGAGTGTAGGCATCATATCTTCACCATTTAATGTGAAACAACAATATCCAGGATTCCAAAACTGAATTAGAGCTTTGAGGAACGGTTCATCTACCTCCACATGTAACAGATATGCTATGTCACCGTAGGTGTGAAGGAACAGTTGTTTAGTTGTGTGATCAAAATGCTCCCAAATTTCCCGTAGCTCTTGAACATTATTCTGTTTGACATTGATGTGGGGATACTATGAAGTTTATGTCACATAATCACCTTTCAGACTATCCCCGTATGCCTCTTGGTTGACCTTGGACTAGTGATACACATCCATTCTGTCATCTTTCTTCTAAAGGAGTCTCCCATCCATGGTCAAAAAGTTTCTTCTAACTGAGCAAATGTCTTAAGAATCAACCCCCTTCTAGGAATGAAAAAATAATGAAATGGACAAACATGCAAAACAAGCAAGCAAGAGAAGGATAGAGGATTAGTGCATTCAACAGAACAAAAGCAGAACATAAGAAGACAACTTCTTTATGAATAGCAACTGGGCAGCGCATTCCAACACTTTTGGGCACGTCTCCATGGACTATCCGCAAGAAATGATCTTGACCAAACTTTAAAACCTAGGCTTTATGCATGGCTCTAAAGGGGTGGGCTTCTAGATTCTCACACAGGTTCGGTTCTAAAAAGGTTCCCGAATTGTCCTTACTGTCCCCTACTAAGGGTAGCAAGGCCCCTGATTTTCGCCCATTATAGGCTTCAAACAAACCAGGTTCAACTCAGGGGAACCTACTCCTATGCCCATAAGGAGGTTCAATATCCACACGGGGACATAGAGCGTAAGCCCCAAAGGTACTTGTTAGGCCCATACGGAGAATCAGTATTCCCACGAGAGCAATAGCGTTTTCCCCTACTTAAACGAACGGGACAAAGCTCGGGCTTAGAGCTTGGATTTAAGTCTTAAATGTGTAAAATAAGATTAAACTTGTAAACGGACAATTAAGTTAAGCTTTACTTAAATTCACAAATTCCGACATTAAAACAAGATGTAACTGACTTATGGTCTCACTCTTTTTTTGTAAAAGCAAAAAAGTGGTCCCCAATGAAATCGCCAAGCTGTCGCAACCCTTTTTTCGAGGCATTTCGACGTTTGAAAAAAAAACAACGGAGTCACCACCAATCTTTGATGAAGGTGTGATTGGATCACCTAAAACGGGTTATTTTAATCAAAATCATTTATTTTATTAAAACAACATTTTTGTTATGCAAAAACACAAAAAACGGGTTATGGAGTCGGTTACGCTTGGGGAAGGGCTAGCACCCCCACTACGCCCAAAAACTGGTACCTTGTCGGTTACAAATGGTTTTAAAGTCAGATTTTGCGAATCGATGTAAAGCTTAATTTATTGTTTGTTCATAAGTTTAATTTTATTTTAACGACCTTACTATCCAAAAATGAACTCCAATCACCGCCAACACTTCTGGCGCTAACCCATCATTTCTGTTTAGTAAGACACCGCATTAAATTAATTTCGTTTTTTAACAATCAAACAAAGAAACATTAGGTATGTTGAAAGTTTTATTCATTCTAAATTGGCATTTATCAGCCTAAAAGAGTCTAAGTATATTTTACCTATTTAGGGGTTAAAGTTTTCTTAAGCGTGTTTTATTTCTTGTGAAAGGAATTTTATTTGAAAGAAATATCTATCTAAGCTTTGAAGGACCTATTCCTAAAGCCAACTTAATTCTTAAGCAAAATTTACAAAGCTTAAAACATTTTTTTTATGTTTTCCATGTTTTTTTTTAAATAAACTTTTTATATTTTTGTTTTATTTAAAAACTTTTATCACTTGTTATTTGAAAAAAATGTTATTTCTTTTTATGTTTTAAATTTTTTTTACTCTTTTTATATCTGAAAACCTTTTTTTGTTTTTTAACTTGTATTGTTTTTATGTTTTTTAAAAGAAGAATTTTAAATTATTTCAAAACATTTTTTATTATTTCTTTTAAAAACATTGTTTTTAAGAAAAGATTTTTCTTAGCCTTTTTGAGTATTAAAAAACATCTATTTATTTTAAAAGAATGATTCTTTATTATTAAAAAACTTATTTATTTTTGTGTTTCTAAAAATATCTCTTTTTAAAAAAAGTGGGAGGTGACTAAATTAAAACAAAGTTGAAATTGAGATTTTTTTATTAATTTTCAGAATTTTAAATGGAGAAAAAAAGAAATGGGTGATTTAAATGGTCCAAAATGAGTTGGGTTTAAAGCCCAAAAACAACATCTTTTTGTTTTTTTAGAAATCAAATGGATCAAACACCATACTTTAACAAAAAAATAACATGTTCTTGGTGTTTATCAAAGGGGATGAACAAGGAGGAGGGCCATCGTGCCGGCCGCCGCTCGACGGCAGTGACCTCCTCCTATGTATATTTTTTTTTAAAAAGGGAAAACAACGTTAAAACAGAGATTAACTCGAACAAACCCGGATTAACATAAACAAATATAAATAAATGAATAACATCATATGAACAAATATATATAAAAACAGAAAGGGGAGAAATTATACCGACATAGTGGCAAAAAAGCTTGCTTTTCCTCCTCCAAAATTCGAACAATGCTACTCCAAACTCAAACTAATTCCAGCAACTTTCAGATGAATTTTTAGAGCTTTATTTGGTGATTTTCGAATGGTAATTGGTGGTCAATTCGTGTCTTCAACAATGGAAAAAGGGCTCAATTTATAGGGTTCAAAACCCTCATCTCCAAGGCAATTTGGGACAACAAATCCCTTAATTCCAGTCGAAATTCCAATCAACATAATTTAGACCCATTAGCTTGCCAACAATTCGAGATTATCATATTTTTTTGGGACAAATTTGAGCTGAAATTAGGTGATTTTGTCTCCAAATTTATTTAGGTTTCGAAACCCTATCTTCTCCGTTTTGCAGGATAACGGTGACAACAAAGAGCGGCAGTGGTGGTGTCGGGTTCGGCTGGTCAAGGAGAGCTGATCGGCACCCACGGTGATGGTCACCGGCGGTCACAGCGTGGCGGGGAAGGCTATAGCAGTAGAGTAGAAGAGGGATTTGGGGAACCAATCTCGCGTGCGTGGCGGCGTGGGTTGGTCCCATTTCCCCTTTTTCTTGATTTTTGCTTGATCCAATCTGGTCCCTTGATCTCCAATGCCCTAGATCCAACGGCCTTTATCAAACCTACAAAAAAAGGATAAAATGGGTTAGTTTGGGCCCTTTTATTTAATTCAAAATGGGTTATTATTATTATTATTATTATTATTATTATTATTATTATTTTAAGGAATGGGCTCTACAAATAAATTAAAAATGGACCTTTTAAGGTTGATTAAAAAAAGAGTGGGTTTATTTTTATTTAACGGTGAGTTTCATTTTAGTGGGAATTTTATTATTATCATTATTCTTTTTTAAAAGTAAGTGAATTATATTTTATTTTTGAGCTTTTTTTATTTTTAGAAAAAAAGGGTAAAAATTAGTGACAACAGCGACCTCAAGGGAGTTTGCATAGTGACACTGAAGTCACTAAACCTCATGGTAAGAAACAATGTAGTGCACTCACTTTGAGAAGTGGCACGCAACTCAATAAAGGAGATAAGTTTGGGGGTCAAACAAAGGAAGACTCCAACTCCAAGTCTGAGCAAAGGGAACCTGCTATACCAGAAGATACACGTGTTGAGGAGGACAAGAATGAGGGCCCAACTAAAGAATCTGCGAAGGAATGACAAAATTTTGTTGCGGCAAAAGACAAACCCCTACAAGTAGAGGAAGAGATCAGACCCCCACCTCCTTTCCCTCAAAGAATGAAGAAGCAAAAAGATGATCTTCAGTTCAAGAAATTCACGGATATCCTTGATCAGCTGCATATCAATGTCCCATTTCTGGAGGCCATTGATCAAATGCCCACTTATGCTAAATTTCTCAAGGATATTGTTACCAAGAAGAGAGAGGTGGAAAAATATGAAATGGTTGCCACAACAAAAGAGTTCTATTCGGTGTGGAGCAAGTTGCCACCTAAACGCAAGATCAAGGCAGTTTCATCATTCCATGCTCCATTGGTGACAACTATGTGGGAAAAGCTTTATGCGATCTTGGGTCTAGTGTCAACCTAAAGCCCATGTCTGTTTTTATGAACCTTGGTGTGGGAGAAGCAAGGCCTACAACAGTCATTTTACAGCTAGCTGATCACTCTCATGTCTGACCAGAAGGAAGGATTGAAGGTGTTGTGGTAAAAGTTGACAGATTTGTCTTTCCAATCGACTTTCTCATTCTTGACTGTGAGGCGGATGACAATGCACCCATAATCTTGGGGCGGCCATTCTTAGCCACCGGCCGTATCTTGATTGATTGTGAGAATGGTGAGTTTACAATGCGGGTGGCTGATCAAAGGGTAACCATCAACGTCTTCAACACTCTCAAATATGCGAACGACAATGAGGAATGTCAATACATAGATGCTACAGCAGAAGAGCATGATAGAAACTTATGCTGCAGCAATTTTGTGCAAATTGAAGATTATGTGGAGTTTCAAGAGGATAATGATTAGGAGCTCGAGGACTGCCCATTGGAGGTGGAACAGTCTAGCTTGCTCGAAGCTAGACTAGGTACGCACTTCGAACCCCTTGACTTTTTCTGAATTTGCTTCTCCTAAACCCCCCTTGAGCATGCACCCATATTAGAACTAAAGCATTTGCCATCACACCTTAAATATGCTTATTTGGGTAGTAATGAGACTTTGTCGGTGATAATTTCATCTAGTCTTTCACCTAAGCAAGAATCTAGCATGATAAATATGTTGTCTCAACATAAAAAGGCTTTAGGTTAGACTATGGCTGATTTGAAGGATATAAGCCCTACTATTTGTATGCACAAAATTCTGCTTGATGATTGTCACAGCAATTGTGTTGACCTCAAAGAAGGCTTAATCCAATTATGAAGAAGGTGGTGATGAAGGAGATAATCAAGTGGCTCGATGTTGGTGTTATCTACCCAATATCCAACAGTTCGTGGGTCAGCCCGGTACAATGTGTACCCAAGAAAGGAGGCATGACCGTGGTGAGTAATGACGACAATGAGTTGCTACCAACAAGGACCGTCAATGGTTGGAGGATATGTATGAGCTCAACAAGGCAACCAAGAAGGACCATTTCCCCCTTCCATTCATCGACCAAATGTTAGATCAATTGGCGGGCAAAACCTTCTACTGTTTTCTCGATGGATACTCAGGGTACAACCAGATTGCTATAGCACCAGAAGACCAAGAGAAGACCACCTTCACCTGTCCCTATAGCACCTATGCTTTTAGAATGATGCACTTTCGCCTCTGCAATGCTCCAGCAACTTTTCGAGATGTATGCTAGCCATTTTTTCAGACATGATTGAAGAGTTCTTGGAAATATTCATGGATGACTTTTAAGTCTCTGGAGATGACTTTGAAGCATGTTTGGGCAACTTGGCAAGGGTACTCAAGAGATGCGAAGAAGCTGATTTGGTCCTCAATTGGGAGAAGTGCCACTTTATGGTAAACGAAGAGACAGTTCTGGGCCATAAGATCTCGAAGAGAGGAATTGAGGTGGACAAGGCAAAAGTTGAGGTGGTCGAGAAGTTACCTCCTTCGACCACTGTCAAGGGTATTCGATGCTTCTTAGGATATGCAGGATTTTATCGGAGGTTCATCAAGGACTTCTCCAATATTTCCAAGCCGCTATGTAATTTGCTACAGCAAAACCAGCCCTTCGTGTTTGACAAAGATTGCCACAGCGCATTTAAGGAGCTAAAGGAGAGGCTTATCTCAGCCCCTGTTGTTGTTCCACCATATTGGAATGAGCCCTTCGAGCTGATGTACGACGCAAGTGACTACGCAGTAGGAGCAGCACTTGGGCAACGCCGAGGTAAGTTTTTTATGTTTTCTATTATGCTAGCCGCACTTTAAATGATGCACAAATCAATTATACCACCACTGAAAAAGAATTGCTAGTTGTTGTGTTTTCCTTTGATAAGTTTAGGTCATACTTGATAGGCACTAAGGTCATTGTTCACACCGATCACTCAACTATCAAATACTTAGTGACTAAAACGGATGCTAAACCTAGGCTTATTAGATGGATACTTCTCTTACAAGAATTTGACTTGGAAGTTAGAGATAGGAAAGGATGTGAAAACCAAGTAACCGACCATCTATCTAGATTAGAGAACAAGGATGAAAATAGCATTGAACAAGAAATCGATGAGGAATTCCCTGATGAGAAAATTTTATATGCTACAGCAATTTCGTGGTATGCTGATATTGTTAAATATCTTGTTAGTGGTATTTTGCCTCCTGATTTGAATAGCTAGGGTCGGAAGAAGTTCAAGCACGATGTGAGGTTCTATTTTTGGGATGAACCTTATCTGTTCAAGCAATGTGCTGATCAAATGATAAGGAGGTGTGTTCCCTAAGAGGAGCAAAAGGACATCATATTCCATTGCTACTCATTGTCGTGTGGAGGCCATTTCGGTGGAACAAGTACTGCTGCAAAGGTCCTACAATCCGAGTTCTATTGGCCAACACTTTTCAAGGACGCACATGAGCTTTGCAAGACTTGTGACCGGTGTCAAAGAATAGGGAACATTTCTCGAAGAAATGAAATGTCATTGCAAGGCATTTTGGAGGTAGAGCTTTTCGATATTTGGGGAATTGACTTCATGGGACTATTCCCTTCATTTTTTGGATATTTATACATCTTATTGGCAGTAGACTATGTGTCGAAATGGGTAGAAGCTGTGGCTACACTGAAGAACGACTCCAAAACAGTTCTCAAGTTTCTTCACAAGAGCATATTCACCAGATTTGGGGCACCAAAATCCATCATTAGCGATGAAGGATCCCACTTTGACAACAAGCTTATTGCCAAAGCATTATACAAATATGGGGTAAGGCACAAAATTGCCACGGCATATCACCCCCAGACCAATGGACAAGTTAAGGTCTCCAACCGTGAGATTAAACAAATACTTGAGAAGGTCGTCAACCCCAAGAGAAAAGACTAGTCCCCAAAACTTGATGAGGCCTTATGGGCCTATCGAACAGCTTTTAAGACACCCTTAGGGATGTCCCCTTCAAGCCAGTCTATGGAAAAGTATGTCACCTCCCCGTCGAGCTTGAACACAAGCCTTATTAGGCCATCAAAAAGCTCAACATGGATACCCAACTGGCTGGTGAGAAAAGGCTGTTGGAGCTTAATGAGATGGAAGAATTTAGAACCCATGCGTATGAGAATGCACGGTTATATAAGGAAAAACGAAGAAGTGGCATGACAAGCACATTTTGCCACAAAATTTTTCAGAAGGACAACATATGCTTCTTTACAACTCGAGGTTCAAGCTCTTCCCTAGGAAGCTCAAGTCTCGGTGGTTAGGGCATTTCCAAGTTCACAAGGTGTATCCTTATGGTGCTGTCGAAATCAAAAATCTTGATGATGACATGATCTTTAAGGTTAATGGCCAGCGTTTGAAGGTGTACAATGGATCCCCAATCTTGCGAGACAAATCGTCTTTGCCCCTCAATGATCCTTAAGAGTCTATATCTCCTATCATCTTTATGTTATAGCATTTTTTTGCCTTTATGTCCATAAATAACTTAGTTTTTTTATTTATCTTTTTGATTGTTTTTAGTGTGCTCTTGTCTTTCTTTTATGTCTATTTTTATTACCCCCATGTCAGCTATGCCTATAGGTTGCAGGTGGCACACCAAGGTAAAAATTAAGGTTGACAGGCTTTTCTTATTAGGGTTAGGGTTTGTCTCTATCCTAATAAGGGAAGTTAAAAAGGCAAAAGGAATTTCTAAGGTTTGGGGGTGGCGGTATTTAAAAAGCAAAAAGAGGAAGTTATTCCTTATTTAATTCCTTTAAAACCCTAACCATTCAAAACCCTACCTTCTCTCTCCACCTTTTCCACTTTTCAATAAATAGCCATCACTTCTCTCCTCTTACACACGCCGTAAAACTGTCCCATTCACCTTCTCTCTCTATTAACGTGTGACAGTTCCCAACCCTATCAACTTCCCTCTTCTCTCCCTTGTCCTTTTCTCTTAATCCTTTCTTTTCAACTTCATCTTCCTCATCTGATTTCCTCTTAACTCCATTGAAGCCAAAACTTCACTTTCTTTACTACCCCCAAAAATTTTCCCCACCCAACATTATCTTCTCTCCGTACCGTCACAATGGTCTGATGCAAGAATGTATATGTTGCATCCACTAGTGCCCAAGCACCACCCATTGTCGAGATCAAGAAATTCTCTGACCCAACTGCCAAAGATCGATGGCAACAACTTAAAGATCGAAAGCCTTTTGCAGAGCAATGATTCAAGTTCCCTACTGAGAGGGAACAAGGTTTTGACAAAGATGTTCTGGATGTAATCACTACACCTGGATGGGAAACTTTTGTGAAACACCCTGAAGATATATGTATCCCCTTGGTGAGAGAATTTTATGCTCATCTAACAAGCCCCACCCAGTCCAGTGTGTACGTACAAGGAGAGCAAATAAAATTTACAGCCGCAACAATCAACAAATACTACGGTCTGAAGAATGTGGAAGACCATCATAGCCCCTTTGCAACTAGTGTTGATGCCCAAACACAAAAAGAAGTCTTTGAAGACTTGTGCTTCAGCGGGACTAAACTGGACATGGCCACTCGATCTATGAAGCGATGATGCCTTAAACCTGAGGCCAAAGTTTAGAACCATTATGTGAAAACCCGTCTCATGCCCACATCCTACTCAGCCACTGTCCACATCAACCGGTTGCTCATTATCCATTCTATCTTACATGGTCGGTCCATTGATGTTGGAAAGTTGATTGTTGATGAAGTTTATGCCTGCCTCAAGAGGAAGCACTAATTTTCCCCAACCTCATTACAGTCCTCTACCGAAAGAAATAGGTCTTTAAAGACCCTCAAGAAGACGAGGACATTACCGGCAAGAATGCGATCACACCAGCCCAAATCTCTGGTCTACGAGGATTTGATGAAGATTCCCCAGTTGAAACTGTTGAAGGCGGGGGCCAAAACTTTTACCGCAGCAAGGATTGCATCCTTCGTGACCACCACCAACCACCTACGGTCCGACATGAATCACATGCATGGCAACCTCACAACCTATTTCAGGTATGTGAAAGCAATTGATGATGTTCGCAATGCATACTTCCGAGAAATGTTGCCCCACATGACTGTCGACTTTCCCCCTTCCCTGAGGAACTGTTTGCTACCCCGACGAACCCTCCCACTATGAACAAAGCAAGTACTTCTCATCCTACCCCAGCTATAAAGAAACCTGCACCTGCTGAGCATGCCGCATCAAAAAGTATGACGCGTAAGAGAAAATCTAGAACTCTGGCCTCTACCTCACAACCTGAAGAGCCTGCTACCGACCCCGTCACTATCGAGAGTGACAATAATGAAGAGATCGCTGAACTGACCCCACTCATGTGCCAAATCCTGTGGTGGACCATACTTCAGATGCTATAGCAAGAACAAAATGCCGTCAGAAACGTACAGCTGGACGAGTTTGAACCACCCCTGCTAAAGAATATGAGCCTGAAGATGAGGAGAAAGATGACTAGCCTGAGCAATCTAGCCAGGATGAACCAGCCCCACCACCAGAACTGGAAGAGGAAGACCCATCCATTGCCTCGCTTAAAAAATCAAGCATCAAGCATATGACATCCAAAACTGTGAAATGAAAACAACCATGAGGTACCTCCCTTGCATTGCATTTAGTTTAGTTTCATGCATCTAGTTTTAATGCATTGAGGACACTGTATTTCCCAAGTTTGGGGGTGTTAGTGTTCATAGTTAGTCATTTGCATTTGTAGTAAGGAACAAAATTTATGTTATGGCATTCTATTTAGTTCAAAGATAGTTTTGTGAATAAATTCATGATGTCCGATGATGAACATTTAACTTGTATGGCTTGGAATTAATTGAATAATTATGATTGGCTGAGATTGGTAGAACTGACTTTAGGGTTTGGTGCTTTATGAATTAAATTGTTACTCTATTGCATACTTTGTATGCTTAAGATTGTTAGAAAATTCTTTAGGAAAAGACTCTTGCATGCCTTAGTATAAATAATCTTAATGAACTTGAGTGATAATTATAAGCATTAAAGGTTTTGTTAAACTCTCATGTGCCTAAATATGTGTCAACTTGTGAATAAATGCTTTGGCATAGCTGTAGAGGGACACTCCTCTTTTCATTGCATTGCCTGGAAAATCCCTTTAATAAATGGCAGCAATAGCATATGAGTGAATGAAAGTAGTCACGGGATGACTCTACTCAATAGGCTAGGGAATGGGGTGTTTGCTCCACTTCATTTTCAAGTCTAGGAAGGTAGTTGTGATGAGTTGACTCCCTTCGAAGCAGCAGAAAAAAAAAGATTACAATATGGGAGTAAAAATTGTGCTTAAATCGCTTAGAAATATTAAGGCGTATTAGAGAGCTTTCTTAAAAAAACTTTCTTAGCCATGTTAAACATAGGTTGGATGCAATCACGCACACACACGCAATGAACCTGGCCCTAAGGGATGTTCTTAAAAATCTAAAGTCTAGTCGAGCATGTTGATAGCCTATATTTTTCTGAGGACTAAAATTTTGCCCTAGCTCTGTCTTGAACTAAATTTTTGCCACAACATTTCTTCTGTTCTTTTCTACTCATTGCTTGAGGACAAGCAATATCTTAAGTTTGGGGTGTGATAACTCTGCAAAATGCATATATTTTATACCTTTTTACTCCGTTATTTGCTTGTTTTTAGGCTCATTTCATGGCATTTAGTTCATATAGTTGTATTTTGTTTCATAGCTTTGGTTTTGTGGGTTAATTGCAAAATAGGTGCTGCTTGATAAGGGTTTGGTCTGGTTTCGTGATGTGCAGGTGAGCAGGGCAGAGTAGCTAAAAATGCCATAGCATTTTGGACTGAAAAGGCTGGGTGCAGAAAAAGAAAAAACACGAAGAAGATATTTTCTAGCCCACATGTGAGAACCCTTATTTGTCTCTTGTGCCAAGCATGTGCCAAGGAATATTCCTTAGGTCACAAAGGGAATGTTTAGGGCACAAAACCCTAGGAGCCTCCACTATATAAAGAACAAGAAGCCCTCATTTAAGGGTGTACTGAAAAGGTGACCTAAAAAGCTAAGAAAGAGAAAGACGGCTCTTTTCTTCATCTTCTTCCTCAACTTGGTGTCCTCCATTGTTGAAGCTTTAAGGGGTGACCTTATTGGCCTTTGAGAGAAGCAGCAAGCTTAGGGTGGTTCGTGGCAGTCCATGGCGGATTGGGAGTTTATCTTTCCTTCTGTTTTTGCTTTGACATTTTATATTTTACTGGATATGGGTTGTATGAGACGTATGATGATGGATGTTTATTGCCCAACCATGAACTGGTTTTAGGTGGCTTGGGTTTGTTTGGATGATTATGTTTGGGTTCCTTTAATGAATGCTTTTATGTTTTCCATCTTTATCTATGCTTTGCCTATGGTTTTATTTCCTTAGGGTTGTAAGAGCCTTCGAGAGTGGTCTTTCCTTGTGTGTTTGATTAGCTTAATGGTCGAGAGAGTTAGGTTAGATCCACGTAGGCAATAGAGTTGGATGCTGAGAGGCACAACTCTAACCCACCTTAGAGATAAGGGAAGGGTTTGAACGGCTAAAAAATGGCAGTACTTCGTGGGTAGAGGAGTGTTAGGGTTTACGCTGAGAGGTATTGCCATAGCATTTCTGACTCCTAGGCTCCTTACTAGAGATAGCTTAGGGGCACTCTTAGTAAACCCTGCCGAGCATAGGATAAGTTGGAAGGTTGAAGTATTCATGAGGGCCAGACATAGGTTATCTAGATAAACCCAGCTAGTCGTTCCCATAGTGAGTTTAGCATACATGTGAGGACAGTTTTAAGTTTGTTGATTCAGCCCAGTTTTTATTCCAGTTGTATGCCATAGCATTTACATCTTTGCTTCTGTTTGCCACAACAATTTACATTTCCAGTTTGTGTTTGCATTGCTTAAACTAGACCTGAAATACCTACAATCCATGTGGAGATGATACTCACTCATCACTTTACTACTTGTTCGACGTGTATACTTGCACTATTTGCGTATCATTTATAGTACACCACAACACGCAACACTTAGTTTAGGTAGGCTTTGTGTTTGTTAAGGCCTTTGGTTTAGTTTAGGAATTAATTTAATTAATTTAGGTCGTGTGCTCGTATAATAGGGGCACGATCCTTAAATTAATTAGGTTAATTCTAGGATTAGACTCTTTAGAGCCTTAGTTAGATTTAGGTTCGAATTAACTTAGTGAATTTAAATTTATCCTTGACTTATTGGGATAAATGTTAAATTTATTAAATTAATTGAACACGTCTTAATCACTTTTAGGATAAAATCAATTGCAAGTTTAGATTGACATTTAATTTTAAAACCATGGTGAATTAGCTCAATTTGTTTTAAATAGTGTTCTTGGCTTATTGGAACACTAGTTTAAAATTGATTGAATTAATTATCGTTTCACAAAATAACTCATAATTTTTTAAGGTTTTTTTAGTCTTTTAGGGCTAATTAACTTAGGGTTAATATTAGAATCACCCAATTAGTAACTAGACCACTAATTAAATTTTCATAATTTGGGCCTTTTAGGATAGGGCTTTTAGTGGGCCTCTGTGTGTTTAATTTTCAAGCCTTTTTTCACATTTATTTTATTTGTCATCATTTGGCCCATTTGATTTACATTTTAATTAATTTTACTCATAAAAAGGGAGGTTGTCATTAATTCCGACATTTGAGTCATAACAGTCCGAGCTTAAAGGATGTTGACCAAATGTTTGAATTAATCCTTACTGACTCAAGGTAAAATTAAAACTTAACCAAATCATTACATCATATTTAAAATGCTTGCATCATGCATAAAGGTGACGGACGAGATTCGAACTATAAATTAACACGGCAGTCGGGCTTATTCGATGTCGGTTTAATCTATGGTGTGATGTATCGTCAACTTTATTAATTAAATGTCCAATTAATTCTGACCCACCAATTTGATAAAGCACGTGTAATTAAGGAAAAATTTTCAATTAAGTACGTCGATTTAAATTCAATTCAAATTCTAACAAATCCCATCAATTTGAAAGCAATAAATATTCAGATACTAATTCCTGGGCGTGATGGATGTGCTAATACTTCCCCACGCGTAACCAACTCTTGGACCCTTTCATAATGAATCTCTGGTTTCCTCATGGTGTCCGACCTACCTTACCCAAGTGCCGATGGCGGCTCCAAGTTTTTTTATCATTTTTAAAAGAATAAAGATTTTCAAAAGTGATCCCCTTGTAAAACTAATTTTCAAAGAATGATTTTGGAATAACCCGTAGCACCGAACTCGTATGGTTTTAAAAGATATAAAAGAGGTCACTACAGTTATCAATTAAGCCACACTTGTCGTTAGAATCTAACATAAAAGGTGATGTGACAGTTAATAAAAATTGATATTATTATACATTTCATTCATGCTATTTACGTATTCTATTAATTTAGTCATGATTTTAACTTAAATAAAAATAATAACCCTCCAATCAGATGATGGCATGTGTCACCATCTGATTGAGAGATTTTACTCTTAATTTTAATTTATAATCCCTTTTTCACTGTCATGTTTCCTTCTCAATTGGATTTTAACATCAAGTGACTGAATTGATAGCATTTTAATAGTTAAATGATTTGATTAATAAAAATATTAGATTTATGGTCAAAATAAACTTATTCTATAATTAAGTGGTCAATCATGTAATTTACTCGTTATTATATGATACTCCTTCAGTCCCTCAAAACTTGTCTCTCATTGACTTTTTAAGTAGTATTAAGAAAAAAATTGTATAAGAAATGTGTGGTAAATAATTAAAATGACAATTTAACCTTGAAAAGTTAAATTTTGTTTTGTTTGAAAACTAAAAAGAGGGTAAAAAGAAAATATACTTAGTAAAATTGGTTACATTTTTCAATAGAACAATTCAAATGAGACAATTTTAAAACACAAAAGGAACAACTTTATAGTATAAATGGGGCAAACAATTAGGGTGGGCCATAAGGCAAGATGTCATCGGCCCTGTTTGGTAAACAATTTTTTGAGCTAAAATTAGAGGTTTGAAGCATTTTTAGAGGTTTGACCAGTCAAATCTGCTAATTTGGATGTTTGATAAATAGATGATTGTAATAGCAGATTAAGGTGAAACCTCTCATTTTAAAAAAGCTCTTTTTATGAGCTGTTTGAGTTAGAGATTTAGATAAAAGACTTGTAAAGACTATTTTGTCCTTGATAATTATAAAAAAATTCTCTAAATAACATAAATTTGATTAACTAATAAAATGAAAAAATAATTTCATAAATAAAAAATTAATATATAAATTAATGAATACATATAAATTTAAAAATTAATAAAACCATATTCAAAATATAATTTTATAGATAAGAAATTAATATATACATCTAAATTTAATAGTTATTGAAATTATATTAAAAAAATAATTTCACAAATAAAAAATTAATATGCACATCCTCATATATGTTCAATAATGATATTAAAAAATTGACTTTTATAATCTAATTAATATTAATAAATACAAAAGGTTAATAACCAATAAATTATTCAAACAAGTATCCTTATATGTCATTTTTTTATTCAAATAATCAAACAACTATCAGTTATTACTAAATTTTACTAAACACTTTTATACAATCAACTAATATAATTCGCTAATCAAATCAGCTAATGTTATCCGCTATCAATTATTAGCTAATTGCTAAACAAATACCATCATTTTCTCTTTGTTTGCCCGACAAGAAACAACCTGAATGGCGCTTTCTCATTATATTAAACTAAATTATTCATATAATATATATTAAACAATAGAATCATCCCAATTCCCAACATATTAGAATACCATTGACAAAAAGAAACATATTATAAAAGGCATTATAAAATGTTTGTTCATCGAAAAACAAGAAAAAGGTAACATGGATTTTAGCATCAAATTCTATATCTTGTCTTGCTTTCGTTTTAGATTATCAATTATAACGTTTTTATAAGATATACATCTTACGAATAAAACTAATTGAGTATAATTTTTTATAATAAATATAATATTTTATTTTATTAAAATCATTTCTTGGGCTCATCTTCCTATTAGTATTATTATTTGAAAGTGTTGCAAATACAATTATAATTACAATTAATTATAATACAAATAATTATGATCAATAACAATTATGATCATGCTGATAACAAGTATATCTATCAAAAACAAATCTAAAGAAGACCTACGCATCATGAGATTTAAACTAGAGTAAAATAAATATGTGCTCTCAAAATTCTAAAATCTCAACTTCTAAATCAACTTTAATTTCGCTTCACATGTTTTTTTAATAGTCTAAAATTGATTACACTATAATATTTGTTCATATATATTTTTATTTTTAAATATGCTACTGTGAGGAATTTGGTTGCAGGTTGAGCTTGTATGATTCTTTGTGGTATGAGATTTTAAAAAATTTAAATGGGATTTTCAGGGGTTAATATAAAATTTTGCATTGAAATATTAAAATTAACCCCACTTGATTTGTTAGGGTATGATGTAATTTGTTTGGGTATGAGGTCAACAATATTTATATTATAGTGGAATGAGAATTTTCGTACCTCATACTCTACTCTGACCCCACTATATGAAAACCCTGACTCCACCATTGTATGTGATGTTTGAGTTTGCCTTGGCGTTTCTGTTTACTTGGTGTGTTCGAGTTCTTTCTTCAAGCATTGTTTGTTTTTATATTTTGTGTCATGTTCGTTTTGATGTTTTTGAGTTCCTTTTTAGCGTTGGTCTTTTTCTTTGTGCTCTTCGGGGCATCCAAGTACTCTTTTTCCCAACTTAGAATTAGGGATTTTTAACGAGGCTCGTGATATTTTTTTATTGTATAATTTTTTTTCTAATAAAATCATATATTGCGGATAAAAAATATGCTTTAAGAAGTGTAATATTTATTCATAAAAAAAGCCTAATATTTAAAGTTAGGCTAGTTAACAATAAATTTTAAGCTAAGACCCCAAAGCTAGCTCCACTCTCCACGTTGTTGATTTTTTTTATACGATAAGGGTAGATTACAGGCCTCATTAAAAAATTTTAAATTCCCTAACCTAAATGAGGAAAAGAGTAAAATGTTGATTTTGATATAATTATAAAACTTGATAATTATGATCTTTTAGCGTTTATATATATATATCAATAGAAGCCACTTTAAACGAGGAAATACCTAAAATTACAATAAAGGTTTATAATTATCATCGTAAACTAAATATATAATTTGGACATTTTCCTAAAACTAGCCACTTTAGATCATGCAAGGACCATACATAAAAAAAGTTTAAAACCCATCCAAAATACTCGAACGAAAAATAGACACGAATAAATCTGACTGCATCGACAAACGAACCACAAAAGGGGATTAAACTATTGGAAAACCATTGGGAACCGCAAATCATAGCCGAGCGTTGTGAAAAAATATCCACGAGAGCAAACTGCGTATCCAAATTCAATTCGAGGGTCCAGAGTAGGGAAGATCACCATGATTACAAATAAGCGTCATCTTGATCAGTTGTAGCGTCGCGTCGTCAAATCCAACTCTGATAAAAACATAAAATAAAAGAACGGCCGAACGACCGAGGAAGAAGAAAAAACATGCCAAAAGATATAGATAAACGTGCTACGAAGATAGAAAAGAAAACGTGCAACAAAAGTGGAGTTATTTTTATTAAAAAATAAAAAAATAGATCCGACGGATGACAATTAGCATCAAAATTAGTATCGTTGCCGGTTAAATAAAATTATTTTAGAGAAAATAATAAGAAAGTTACGTTTATATATTTTATTGTTTTGGCTCTTATACAATCTAAATTATTTATTGTCATGATATATAAAGCAAATAGTTTTCACATTTTTTGAACTGAAATATATAATATAGAGACACTATCATTTGGTCTACTGCTTTAAAATCTTGTCAATATCCCTTAAAGAAAAATGATTTGACGTTTTTCTAAAATATTGAGAATTAAAATTAAGTTAAAAAATAAGGTTCAAATTGATAAAATATAAAATTGATTGAATTTAACCTAAAAAGAAAAAATCCAAAAGTTCCCAAATGACTGAGACTAAAGGTGAGCATTCAATTTAAGTCGAGCCAAAAGATTTTGAGTTAATCGAGTTAATGAGTCATATTTTATAATTTATACTTTATTTCAAATTTTTTCAAGTCGAGATGAGTCAAATCAAATCGAGTTATTTAAGTTTTTGTTCAAATTTATAATGTTATAATACTAATTAATTTTAATTTGAACGACTTTCTATAATCATATACAATATACGTATATATTTCTTTATGTTTTTTTTCATATGTTATATATAATATCGGACAGAATTTTAGAGACTTGAACTTAAAAATCGATCTATAAATTACAAAAAATTTTGAGTTATTCAAAATTTTATTTTATAGCTCAAATTTTATTTAATTTTTTTTCGAGTCAAGTTTATGAAATAACGAGTTGTGTCAAGCGAGCCAAATTTTTTTATGTCAAACTGAATAATTTAATTTTTTTAAATCGAGTTAAATTTTACACGCTCTGGAGACAAACAAAACCGTTTCAGTTACAAGTTTACAACGCTATTAAAACGGTTATTGTAAAAGCAAAAAGAAAGGCAAAATATTGCCAAATGTAACCGAACCAAACCCAAACCTTCCAATCCTAATCCAAAACCAACTAACCCAGTTTCTTCCCTATTTTCATGGAATATAATTTCCTTTTAACCATTAAAGAACAGCCCAAAACCTAAAAGCAACTGCCATTCAACCCCAACACTCCACTCTTCCGCATTGGCCTTTGTTTGTTTCCCTTACTCTTAAGCAACCTTTCTAAAATGATCTAATATTGTTTTTAGTCCTTCAACTAATCTAAAATTTAATCTATTTCTTTCCTTTTTATAATATATTTAACAAGTTCAAATTGAAAATGTTATTGAGTTGTATGCCGTGATTGTTTAAACGACCTTTATATTTCGACCGAAAAATAAATATATTATTGTTAAACATAATTGACTGAATTTTCATGCCGTTTTTAACTATGTGATCAAATAGCAATAAAAAATTAATATCATCACTTTAACTATCGCAGTTGAAAATATTATCAGTTTGGACACACGGGTAATATTATAAAAGTAGAATGACTACATTATATTATATTAGAGTAGAGAGATCAAATTCCAAATCTTAACATAATAGAGGACTAAAACTAGAATTAAACATTTTAAATCCCCAAAATATCCTCATGACTGTTAGTTTTGATTTTTTTTCAAACCCGCACCAGCCATTGATGTGCCTTTAAATAACGCGCCTTCATTCCGCCTTCCCTCAAAAAAAAAAAAAAAAAAACTCCCAGTTTAAGAAAAGAAGAAAAAAATGGAATATCGCTTTGTTATTTCGATGTTTGTTTTCCTGTCTTTGTTCTTAGTTGGCGTGATCTGTTCGGAGACTTTCTCGGCGGGGGGATTCGAAGTTGAACCGTTGATCGAGCAAGTAATGGACGGTCACGATGGAGCCGAGCCACCGCTGCTGACGGTGGAGCATAACTTCTCGCTGTTCAAGGCGCGTTTCAAGAAATCGTACGGGTCACATGAGGAGCATGATCATAGGTTCAAAGTTTTCCAGTATAACCTGAGACGAGCGGCGCGTCATCAGAAGCTCGATCCGTCTGCGACTCACGGGGTGACTCAGTTCTCCGATTTGACACCGGGCGAGTTCAGAAAGATGTATTTGGGATTAAGGAAATTGAGATTGCCTGAAGATGCAACTGAGGCACCGATTTTGCCTTCCGATACTTTGCCCGAAGATTTCGACTGGAGAGAAAAAGGAGCTGTTACAGCCGTCAAAAATCAGGTCTCTACCTTTTCTTTTTCAATGAAAATTTTTGGTTTTAAAATTGAAGTATTTATGAAATTTATTCTTGGGTTTGGTGATTAGGCTTCATGCGGATCATGCTGGTCTTTTAGTACAACAGGAGCCTTGGAAGGTGCTAACTTTTTAGCAACCGGCAAACTTGTGAGCCTCAGCGAGCAACAGCTCGTCGATTGTGATCACGAGGTTCGATTTCCATACCCTTCTTTAAAAAAAACATTTTTAATGTATGCCATAACTACTTAAGCTGCCAAAAACAAGAGACTTGGAGATTCACCCACCAAGTGGAATGTTCATATTGTCCCGTCTGGTTTAAATCCTGGCACGAGAATGTAGTACATCTCTATTTAATAAAAAAATACAAGAAAATTGATGATAATATAGGAAGCATGACTACAGATATAAGAACTGATGTCAATATAATTCCAATTGTTTAATTACATGACACAATCTTTTTGCTTTGCAGTGTGATCCAGAAGAAAAAGGTTCGTGTGATTCTGGATGCAATGGTGGGCTAATGAATAGTGCCTTTGAGTATACCCTCAAAGCCGGTGGACTTATGCTGGAGGAGGACTACCCTTACACCGGCACTGATCGTGGGACCTGCAAATTTGACAAGTCCAAGATTGCTGCAAAGGTGGCCAACTTCAGTGTTGTTTCTTTAGACGAGGATCAAATTGCTGCCAATCTTGTCAAAAACGGGCCTCTTGCAGTATGAACATCCCATGGTAATAGTTAATGGTTTCTGTTAAATATTGATCCAAATTTTAATCAACAATTAGTTTGAATTCTAGTATGATTTTATCGATTAGGATTATTTGGTGATTAAACCTATTAGGCAATCATCCTATGGATTAAGCTTGTTTGGTGTGTAGTTTTATAAATATAGAGTAGGTGTATGAGAGATGTAATTTCTATTGATCTCTGAACCGGAGATGATTCTTTAGGGATAGGACAAAACATTGTCTTATGTGTATATGTTGATATCGTATCGATTAGTTCTTCGCTTACAAAGTCCTAACAGTTTTTCAATTATTGTTCTTTTGTTTGAATGCAGTGGCTATCAATGCGGTGTTCATGCAAACCTACATTGGTGGAGTTTCTTGCCCATACATATGCTCCAAACGCCTTGATCATGGAGTGTTGTTGGTGGGATATGGTTCAGCTGGTTATGCTCCTGTTCGCATGAAGGAAAAGCCATACTGGATCATTAAGAACTCATGGGGAGAAAACTGGGGAGAGAATGGTTTCTATAAAATCTGCAGGGGTCGCAATATTTGTGGCGTAGATTCCATGGTTTCGACCGTCACTGCCGTTAATACCAACTCTGAGTAGGGTGGGTGCAAAGCTGTTCATTTTACGAAAGTTGCGGTTGCTTTGTATATATCGTTTTACATTTAGTTCGGGACGTTGATGTTTTGCGTTATATGTAATTAATTCTCATGTTTCTGGATTGGGTTAAAACAATTAAAATGTTGATTAGTGCAAGTTTAATTAATTTGCCTTTTTTAATGAAAGTTTTAGCTATCGTTCCATCATTTGCATCCCTGAAATTGTACTATCCATCTGCAACTTGAACTCTATTACACTACTCGAACTAAAAGTAATGCGCATTGCTAATTAAACAAAGAATCAACTCTTAAACTATAACTTTTGTTTGTTTTGTCATTAAATTATTTTTTGGTCAAAATAAATCCTTAAATTATTATTTATGATCACTTTAAATCTAGTAATTATTTAGATTAAAAAATCATTTCAACCAATAAAATGTAAAATAACCTATAAATAATTTAAGTACTAAAAAATAACATAATTTTCGTACTTATATTGATTAAAAATAATTTAAAGGCTAAAAATAAACAAAAAGCCAATTTAAAGGCTGATTTTTCATTTAAGCCTAAACTTGAAGAGAGGGCAAGTATCCGACTCGACTTTGCTTCTTTTACGGATATGAAAATTTAGGTCAAATTATGATTTCTTATACCTCTACTAGATTTATTTTATATTTAAATCTTTCGTTTGAATTCTTTATTTCTATACCATTAACTAAAATAGATGTTAGTTATTTGGTCAAATTAATCACATTATAAAAAATACAATCAAATTATGTAAAATTAAAATACAAAATGTAAGCATTGCAAGGGCCAAAACCATAATTTGACCAAAAATATCCCAAACAATTTATATAAACTAATTGAACCATCGAATTCTCCTTCCGTCTATACACGTCGCTGGGTGAATATAAAAATATTTAGTTTATTAGATGTTACTAATGATATCATATGCAAATTAATACCTTATGAACAAAACCACAGCAACTATTTTTTATAAATAAATAGAAAATTAAATTAAATAAAAGTATTAACACATAGCTCAATACCACATAAAAATACCGCCCAACTAGCAGGCTACTTATTGCTTCCAAGAACAAACTATTATCAACCGGAGGCTAAAAAGGCAGTGTTCATAGCCTCCTCTCAACTCCCCCTATACGGTAAATCTAAATCGACTTCTCGTCATGCTTAAATAAAAAAAAATCAACATAGCTTCTTACCTATCCACGCTCAAAGTCCATCAACATAATTTTTTTATTCGATTCAACAACATCAATCATCTTCTTCGTCGAGTAATGCGAATGCAAATGGATGGAACTTGTAACCATCTCCCTCGTAGAATTTGTTCTGGAATTCAACCCAGTGAAGTCGCAAAGCATGTAGGAAAGCACTAAGGGTTTCCATAACTAGCAACACACCAACGGTTGCGAAAATAAAGACAATTATGCCGACTATGAGGATGATTACATTGTTATACCTACAATGTACAGAGCAAAAAGCGCATTATCATCATGCATACCATATGCTTCTAGATCTATAAACTCGGAGAATTCATTGAATGGAAAAGAAGACATGGATGGAGTCATGAAGATATAAACTGCCTATATATCTGGGTATAATTGGTATAAACACAGAATATGTGCAAGACGTACCCCCAAGCAAGAAGAAGAACCTTCTCGTAGAACACGACTGACAACTCCGAGTGAGCAAGACTGCAAAAAAGAAAGAACAAACACAGTGCGGTTTGCAGTTAGGCTTTACCTAAATCGGACAATGTAACATTTGTAGAAATGTGTCAAATACTCAGTCATTTATGCATTCTACATGACACACAGCGTGAAGAAAAACAGAATGTGTTTCTGTTTCTTTTGATTGAAAATTATTTTTTAAAACTTACAAAGGTTTACATACCTTTATAGACTAGGACTTTTAGTTACATTAGAAGTCCTACTAATTATTTACTTCTAACTCTAGTCTTAGGAGTTTGACTTTAACTAAACTCATTCAACATAGTTCGATTACAATAACTATTCTAGATCGACTAGACTTACACTTCTAGTTCGACTTAACTTACACTCCTCCTCAAGTTGGAGAATATACATTGTATAATCCCAACTTGAATAAAAAATTGTCGAATAAGGCTTTTGGCAGTGCTTTTGTTAGTACATCTGCCACTTGCTCCTCGGCTGGAACATACTCTAATGAAGCCATTCCACTTGTCAACTTCTCTGCGATAAATTGCCTATCTATTTCAACATGCTTTGTTATGTCGTGTTGAATAGGGTTCTTGGCAATTTGAATGGCCGATTGATTATCACAAAAAATCTGGAAATTTTCATCTTTGGTCATTCCCAGTTCTTTAAGCAACTTTATTAACCAGATTCCTTCACACATTCCCAAGGCCAATGCTCTATATTTCGCTTATGCACTGCTTCTGAAAACAACGGTCTACTTTTTGCTTTTTCAAGTTACCAAATTACCCCATACATAAGAGCAGTATCCACTTGTTGACCTCCTGTTCACTGGGCCAGCTTGCATCTGTGAATACTCTTAACAGTTTTATCAGAACTTTTCTTGAATATTAAACCATGTCTAGGTGTACCTTTCAAGTATCTCAGAATCCTTTTTGTTGCTTCCATGTGTTCCTACCTTAGATCTGTCATGTGCTAACTCACAATATTCACTAGAAAAGAGATATCTAGTCTTGTTAGTGATAGGTAGATCAATTTCCCTACTAGCCTCTGGTAGAGTCCTTTATCTGCCTTTGGAATTGGGTCGACTTTGTTGAACTTCAACTTTGCATCCATGGGCGTATCTGCTGGTTTGCAACCCAACATTCATGTTTCTATCAACAAATCCAGAACATACTTCCTCTGATTGATCACCAAACCTTTGCTAGACCTTGCTATCTCCATGCCTAGGAAATATCTGAGTTTTCCTAGATCCTTGATTTCGAATTCCCTGCTCAACAGGGTCCTTAATCGACTCAATTCCACTTCATCATCTCCTGTCAATATTATATCATCCACATACACAATAAGGATAACCCTTTTATTCAATGAGGTTACCTTAGAGAACAAGGTATGGTCTGCCAGTGACTGTTTGTGTCCATTCTCCAAAATAACCTTAGTGAATCTGTCGAACCATGCTCTTGGAGACTGCTTAAGGCCATAGAGAGATTTGACAAGCTTGCACACCTTCTAGTCCATGTGGAATTTGCATGTATACTTCTTCCTCAAGGTTACCATTAAGAAAAGCATTTTTAATCAGTTGCCAATCCCAGTTTACAGCTAGGCTTAACAAAACTCTAACTGAATTTAACTTAGCAACAGGGCAAATGTTTCCTTATAATCAACTCCATAGGTCTGTGCGAACCCCTTGGCAACCAATTTGGCTTTATATCTCTGTATACTACCATCTGAATTGTACTTAATGGCAAACACCCATTTGCATCCGACTAGTTTTTTACCTTGGGGAAAATCTATAATGGTCCATGTGCCATTCTTTTCAAGTGTCTCGATTTCTTCAACTGCTTCCTTCCACTTTGGATTCTGCAAAGCTTCTTCAATAGTCTTAGGAATCTGTTCTTCATCTAGCTTTGTTGTAAATGCTTTAAAAAATGGCATCAAATTCCCGTAAGCAGCATACCTTTGAATAGGATGCTTAGTACACTGCCTCACCCCTTTTCTTTTAGCAATCGATAAGTATTCAGATTCAAGAAAATGAGAAGGAATACTAGCAGAATCATTAGCTCCTCTATCTTCACAAACAGCTGGACTAAAATCCAATTCTTGACGAGTACCAGATTGCATAATGGTTTTTGAAATGGTTCTCCTTTTTCTGGTGTAAACCTACAGTTGTTTAGGGGGCTATGAAGAAGGTTCGGTTAAATTTCGAGTTCCTGAAGGCATGACGGTAGGTGAAGTATGTGGTGTAGATAAGGTATTAAGTGAGGAAATAAGTAAGATATTAGGTGGAGAAAAAGAAGTCTGAGACTCAAGTGATGAGGGATGAGTGGTAAAGGAAAAGAAGGAACCTGTTTTGTAGAGGGATGGAAATCATCAAAACTCTCCCCCTGAATTTCAGCCGTGGGAAAATACGGTTCCTGTTCAAAAAAGTTAAGATCTAAAGAAACTAGAAATTTCCGAGAAGGTGTATGGTAACATTTGTAGCCATTCTTTAGTGAATATCCTACGAACACACATTTTAGAGATTTAGGATCAAGTTTAGACCTAGAAGGATCATGGTTTGTAACAAACACGGTACACCCAAAAGTTTTCAAGGGAAGTGTAGAGGACAAAGGTTTAACGTGAGAAAAACAAGATAAAAAAACATCTCTAGGTGTTTGGAAATTTAAAACTCTACTAGGCATGCGATTAATAAGATATGTAGAAGTTAATAAGGCTTCTCCCCATAGGTATTTAGGAACATTGTGGGTAAACAATAAGGCTCGTGTAACCTCTAGTAGATGCCTATTTTTCCTTTCTGCGACTCCATTCTGTTGGGAGCATCAACACAAGAACTAATTTGTACTATCCCTTTCTCCTAGAAAAAATCACCTAAAGATTTAGTAAAGAATTCCCCTCCATTATCCGATTTAAAAGATTTGAATTTCAGAATGAAATTGGGTTTCGACCATGTTGTAAAATCTCAAAAACACTAGTCACTTCAGATTTTTCTTTCAAGAGGTAAATCCAAGTGGTTCTACTATGGTCATCAATAAAGGTCACAAACCATCTACTACCAGTAATATTCTTCACTTTAGAAAGACCTCAAACATCACTGTGGATAAGAGAAAAAGGATGTGAGGGTTTGTAAGTAGAGGGTAAGTAAGATTGTCTTGTTTGTTTTGCAAGTTGACAGATATGGCATTTAAAAGAAGGTTTTTGATTAACAAATAATTGAGGAAAAATTTTTGCAAGATGGGAGAAATTTGAGTGGCCTAACCTAAAATGCCATAACATAACATTAGACTGTCCTAAGTAAGACAAAATTTAGAAGATGAAGTTTCAGAATTTCATGTACTGTGAAAAACATATAAACCAATCTAGCATTGCCAATCCTTTTTTTGAAGTCCAATGCTTGTAAAAAACACTCAGAATCAGAGAACTGGAAAACACAATTTAAATCCTTGTAGAGCTTGCGAATTGACAACAAATTGCAGTTTAAACTAGGCACAAAAAGCATGTCTCGAAGGACTAAGTCATCAGTAAGAAATAAAGATCCACTGCCTTGAATTTGTGAGAAAGAACCATCTGCTAATTTGATAGTATTCTGAGAGGAATTTTTAAATTGAAAAAACAATTCCTTGTTACCAGTCATGTGGTCAGAAGCACCAGAGTCCACAATCCATGCTGATGTATTCGTAGTAGAAAGAAGTGCAGTGGAAGAAGAGTTGGTCTGTGTACCATCATTGTCTGCAAAAGTTAGATTTCCTGCACTACTCCCAGTACATCTCTCGAACAGTTGTTGCAGTTGTACCATCTGTTGTTTGGTGAAGCCTCTAGATGAAGTCGGATTATTCATTAAAGAGGAAAAGAGAAAAAATTTCGATAGGATCAAATTTAGACTGATACCTTGAAGAAAAACAGAATGTGTTTCTGTTTCTTTTGATTGAAAATTATTTTTTTAAACTTACAGAGGTTTATAGACTTTTATAGACCAGGACTTTTAATTACATTAGGAATCCTACTAATTATTAACTTCTAACTCTAGTCTTAGGAGTTTGACTTTACCTAAACTCATTCAACATAGTTCGATTACAATAACTATTCTAGTTCGACTAGACTTACAATTCTAGTTCGACTAAACTTACACTGCGCATGCACAAAACAAGGCACACCAAAGAGACGGTGTTATTTCAACCAAAACCAATTGAAATCTAAGCATCAATTAAAATTACTAATGACATACCTGAGGGCCCATAATCGAAGGTATGAGGCTGTATTCGAAACTGCACCAAGCACGAATTCAATGGTATGTATGAGTTGATGCACAAAGACTTCACCAAACTCAAATTCCTCGTGATCATGACCATGGGAATCATGATTTGCCTCTGAAAGGAGTGTTTCATCTGTGCTTTCAAGTGGTGCATAGGATTGGCCTTGGTGCCTCTAGAAAAAGGCACATATAATAAGTGATGGGAAACAGGTTGACAATAAAACTTCTAATAGGTTCAACAAGAAATTGAGAAAGAGGAGTATAAATACATTTTCATGTTGCTTCTTTAGAAGAAAAGGCTTTGGTACTAGCATCCATGGCACTGAAACCAGGGCAAGTAATAATAGCACAATCTGGAAAGAAATGCACAACAATATTAAGTTTGATGTAAATTAATCCAATGAATGCTATTAATTAGTAAAAAAAAGAACAATAAACAACCTGAGCAGTTTTCTGGCTAGGAAAAAGCTGATTTTCACCCAATTCATCAGTAGGACTCAGGAACATGTAAATCAGTATGTGGTACAAATCAGCTTGTGAACCAGTGCACCATTTCACAATTATGAGGAAAGATAGATAGCCAAATAGACTATTAAGAAATATCATCTGGGGAATAAATTGGAACCTGAGCAAAACATGAGAAATGACAACCTTTCAGTTATCTATGGCGTCAAAATCTCCAGAATATGCAAAAGCTAAGAACTTGATTGGCATATCAGACTTGAATAATACAGTCGTTATAAAAGATAAACTTCAAATATTGCAAATATTATTTGCTATTATCTGCTAACATTTTAGGATTAAGTCCAAAGGGATAAAACTCTATCTCCTAGAATTATCTAGGATTCTTATCTTTTCTATCTTATCTTCTAGTTAGATTTAAATTTTAAATTAAGTAATTTGATTGTAACATAACTCTCTTGCATTCAGCCTATATAAAGGCTTTGTACCGATGCATTATTCAAGTCAATATACATTTGAGAATTCATTCTCTACAAAACACTCTCAATTATTAACATGGTATCAGTTGCTTAGGTTCTTTTTCCGATCCACAAAACCTAGAGAATGCATACCTCTCCAACATCTGAAATTAGTTTAGGGTCTGATCAAACCCTCCCACAAGCAAATCTGGCGTATAGTTTATGCAGCAGCAGCCAAAAGATCAACAACGAGCAGCTTGGGGAATTAAAACAAATGGTTGGGCAGCCATCAGAAAAAATTAATCAAAGTGTGACCAAGGCAGCAAACGAAGGTAGCATTTCCTTTGCAAATACTGTTGGTAACAAAAATCTCATCCCTTGGATAGTCGATTCTGGGGCTACTGACAGAAATAAAAGTCTCTTTCTTACTCTTACAAAGCAACCTTGTCAAAAGAGTGTGAAGACAGCTGATGGTTCAATGACTGCAGTAGAAGGGATTGGGACAGTCTACGTTAACAAGGACATTGTTCTTTCCTCTGTTTATATGTTCCCAACCTAAAATGCAATTTACTCTCAGTCAATAGATTTTGTGATGTTTTCCAGTGTTTCACTCAGTTTGATTCTATTGGTTGTGTTTTTCAGGAAATGGCTTCGGGAAAAGAGATTGGCAATGCTAAGCTATGTAGTGGCCTTTATCTTCTTGAAGGTCAACCTCTTCCCAATGGACAAGTTCACTCAAGTTGCACCTTTAAATCCGTTTGTTTACCCTTTCAACTTTCTAGTTTAAGTTCAAATGAAATTTTGCTATGGCATTTTCGACTAGGTCATCCTAGTTTCTTTTATCTTCAGAAATTGTTTCCTAAATTATTTCTTACTAAAAAACCAGCTTCATTTACTTGTGATGTCTGTCAAATTGCCAAGCATAAAAGAAATTCTTACCATCCATCTTCTTATAAAGCTTCACAACCTCTCTCTCATTCACAGTGACATTTGGGGTCCTTCTAATGTTAAGAATATCTCAAGGGCTCAGTGGTTTATTTCTTTCATTGATGATCACACTATGACAACCTGGACTTATCTTATGAAAACAAAATCTGAGATTGAGGAGATCTTTAAAAAATTCTATTCTATGGTTGAAACTCAGTTTTGCAGTAAAATTAAGATATTCAAGAGTGATAATGGGAGTGAATTCTTTACTAAAACTTTGGGTATTTTTTTTAAAGAGAGGTATAGTTCATATTAGCTCTTGTGTAGATACCCCTCAGCAAAATGGAGTAGCCGATTGAAAAAATCGACATCTACTAGAGGTTACTAGGGCCCTCTTATTTTCTTCTAATGTCCCTAAGCATTTTTGGGGAGAGGCATTGCTTCATGCTACTTTTTTAATTAACAGGTTACCTAGTAGAGTTCTAGGGTTCAAAACACCAAGAGAGGCATTTCTTCAAATTTTTTCTTCCTTCAAACCAATGTCATGTACACTGCCCATTACAGTTTTTGGTTCTTGTGCTTTTGTTCACATCTCTAAACAATTTCGGGGTAAGTTAGATCCTAGGGCCATCAAATATATTTTCCGGATATTCTCGCTTTCGAAAGAAGGGTTTTAAATGTTATTCCCCTGTCACTAGAAAATTTTATGTTTCTATGGATGTTTCATTTCATGAATCTCAACCTTTTTTCTCAGATTCTCAAATTCAGGGGGAGAGTTGGGATCAATTTCAGCCTCAACAGATTCAGTTACCTCTAAATGAACCTAATGTTTTGTTACCTCTAAATGAACCTACTATTATACCCACCCCTATTCCAACACAGGATCCTATCCGTGAATCTACTATAATACCAGATTTTGTTCTTGAAACTTTATCTCCTAGAGTTGAATCCGTACCAAAAACTCCATTAAATCTTCCTTCCGAGAACCAACTTGAAACCAGAGAACTGTCTATACAAGGAAGAAAAAGAGGCTTATTCAGGACACTACACAGCTTAGGACTGCTCAAGAATTGGAACCGATCCCATTGTCCTTGGAGGAGGAGGAAGGTATGAAAAATTTGAAAAATGATGATATTGAACATAATGATACATCTGACTTACCAATTGCTAAAAGAAAAGGTATAAGGAAATGTACAAGTCATCCGATACAGAGATATGTGGCTTACGGAAAGCTAATGCCCTCATTTAAGGCTTTCACAACCAAGATTGATAATATCCAAATCGCTCAAACAGTACATGAAGCCTTGAAGGATCCGAGATGGAAAAAAGCTGTAGAAGATGAGATTCAAGCACCGCAGAAAAAATAAAACACAGGTGATGACTTCTTTACCTCCAGGAAAGAAGGTTGTAGGTTGTAAATGGGTATTTGCAGTTAAATATAATTCGGATGGGAGCATTGAGAGGTTCAAAGCAAGGCTGGTTGCAAAGGGATTCACTTAGTCCTATGGGATATCAGGAAACATTTGCTCCAGTGGCAAAACTCAACACAGTAAGAATCTTATCGTCCCTTGCTGCGAATTTGGACTGGCCTCTTCATCAACTAGATATAAATAATGCCTTCCTAAATGGGGATCTAGAAAAAGAGGTGTACATGCAAAGGCCACATGGTCTAGATGAAAACTCAGATCCAACTAAGGTATGTAAATTTTTAAAATCACTCTATGGTCTTAAATAATCACCTAGAGCATGGTTTGGCAAATTTACTGTATGTTTCTAAAAAGTCGTTACCTTCAATGCCAAGCTGATCATACTATGTTCATCAAGACCTCTTCAAAAATAAAAAGGCTATTTTAATAGTCTATGTTGATGATATAATCATCACAGTGATGATGTTAAAATCAAAAAATTAAAAGAGTTCTTGGCTACAGTGTTTGAAATAAAAGATCTGGTCAATTAAGATACTTCCTAGGAATGGAAGTGGCGAGATCAAATGTTGGGATTGTGATAAATCGGAGAAAGTATGTTCTAGATCTTCTTTCGAGACAGGGGATGTTAGGTTGCAAGCCCTGCAAAACACCAATGGAGCATAATCAAGTTTAGAATCAAAATGGAGCTCCTACTAATAAGGAACAATATCGAGGCTAGTTGGTAAGCTTATTTATCTATCACTTACACGACTGATATTTCTTTTTCGATTGGTATTGTTAGTCGGTTTATGAATGATCCTAGAGGAGCATTTAGAAGCGATGTTCGAGATTCTAAGATATTTGAAGATGACACTGTGCAATTGCTTAATTTTCACCAAAAATGAGAACAGAAAAGTGGAAATCTTTACGGATGCAAGTCGGGCGGAGAGCTTACATCTAGAAGATCTACAAGTGGATATTGTGCTCTAGTCTGGGGAAATTTAGTGACATGGAGAAGCAAGAAACAATCCGTAGTATCAAGAAGCGGTCAAGGACGGAACTTCGAGCCTTAGCTAATGGAATTTGTGAAGGGATTTGGATTCAAAGGTTCTTTGTCGAACTAAAACTCAATCACAAGAAAGATTTTGAACTTCATTGTGATAATCGATCAACAATTAGTATTGCTAAGAATCACAGACTATGATAGAACAAAACACATGGAGCTAGATCGTCACTTTATTTCTGAGAAGATCACTAGTGGGACAATCAAGCTAAATTTTGTTCCATCTCACAAACAACTCGCCGATGCACTCACCAAGGCACTTCCAAGAACTACCTTTAATGAGCTCACATCCGAGCTTGGTCTCTACAATGTGTATTCACCAGCTTGAGGGGAAGTGAAGAATACAGCTGTTATAAAAGATAAACTTCAAATATTGTAAATATTATTTGTTATTATCTGCTAACATTTTAGGATTAAGTCCAAAGGGATAAAACTCTATCTCCTAGCATTATCTAGGATTCTTATCACTTGTATCTTATCTTCTAGTTAGATTTAAATTTTAAATTAAGTAATTTGATTGTAACATTACTCTCTTGTATTCAGCCTATATAAAGGCTTTGTATCGATGCATTATTCAAGTCAATATACATTTGAGAATTCATTCTCTCTACAAAACAGTCTCTCAATTATTAACATAACTTACCAGATGTTTATATTATTACGGAAGAATGTTGCATTGAAATAACTCAAAATAATTCCAAGGTTCATCTGAGCCACCCCAAGAAGGATTGACATTTTCATCTTTAGCGAGTTCAGGAATGGCAGCTCACTACGGCTGCCATGCCACGCTGGATCCACCCCAAAGGGGTAAGTCTCGTGAACCTTAATCAAGCCAACAGTAGTAGCATCCCTGTAAAAAAAGCAATAAAAAATTGTCATGAAGGACTTGTACCATAACAAGAGGCTTCTATAACATTTGGTATCATTACAAGTGTAAGTGAAATACCGGCAAGAGAGATCACGACAAGCATAAGCTGAGCGACCAAATAATTCAAAAGGCACTGAGAAGAACTCATTATAGACCAAACCAGTATAAATTGAGAAGACTGACATCATCATAATAACATAACGACCACCAAAAGTCATTTCTGTTATATCTCCAAGCTTCTGCAGTTCCCAAGAATTATAATTTACTTAGGTAACATCCCTAGAGACGATAGATAAACAAAGATAACAATCACAAACAAGTAAAACCACCAGGCCCTTCTATCTTGGAAGTAACCCATCAAACTAAAAGCTCAGAAAAGGCAAGGTCATGTTACCACAATCTATAATATGATGATGTTCACAATACACATCAATATGACCCTTACCGATCTATAATGTCAACAAAATAAAGCAAAAAAATTCATGCAATATAATCCCATGTGAGTGTTTGTTTACTGTGTTAGCCAAAAACAATAAGACATTAGGAGATGGTCAGCAACTTTAGTAACCCAACTAAAACATAACCGAATCTTATTGCTTCAGTATTTAATCATTAGCCAAACATTATATAAGCCTCAAAGAAAATTAAACTTGGAAATAATTTTGTTTTAAATGGGTCAAAGGGTTTTCCGAGTAATTATTATCCTTAAGAGGTATGAATAAGAATACATTTCTCTCCTTTATAACTTCAAAGAAGAAGAAAAAAATGCAATGCAGGAGTAAATATGTCCTCAAATGTTTTTTCATATCAGCATATAAGCCATAAGGTTGTGGAAATTGAACTCTTTACTAAACCATCATGAGGGATTTACCTGACTAGAAAGTTTCTTTTCCCGGACAATAAAAAATAATGTTGCAAGGAACAAGCATATTCCATGCCCCCAATCACCAAACATGACAGCAAAAAGAAAAGGGAATGTAACAATTGTGTAAACACCAGGATTTGCTTCTTGATACTTAGCTACCCTGCAACAAAAAATTGTATTTATGTTCTTTGCTGGAAATTTAGCACATGAACATTAATGCAGAACATACAGACAACACATACTCCCCAACAAGAAACCATAGCAGGAACTCAATAATAAGGTGAACTTACCACTATGAAACAAAAATTGAGTTCGCAATAAGAATGCATCAAAGGATATACGTCAAACAGATATTAATACTGAACAATCTCTTCTTTGAGATCAATAGTAACCTTAAACAACTCTTCAGGATCTTCATAAATAAATTAGGAGGAACACTAAGATCTCTATTTTTTAACTTATGCAGATTGGAAATCAATAAATTATTAATCAAGTCATCCCTGGTAACTTCTTAGTATCAACAAGCTGCATTTTGAACCTTACCCCTTCCAGAAATCATTGCACTGAATTACAGTGGAAAGCAACAGATAAACTGTAAGCACCTAATGCCCTAGTCTAAAGGGCATCAATACTCGTATTTAACTAGTGGAAAGCAACAAAGAAAATGGATATTGTCAGAAAATAGATTCATAAATTAGAAATATTATGTGTAATTAAATAGGATTCTGTGGATATCTTCTAGTAGTTACAATCCCTAACTTTAAGGGATCGTATCTTTCCCTAGAATTAGTTACTTTCCTAACTTGAGAGTTACCTAAGTTAAGGATACATCCTGTATATAAATATGTAACAAATCTTACAGAAAAGAAAGTCAATAACAGAGAATTACTCTACTTTTCACATGGTATCAGAGCTTGGTTAGCTCTTTCCTGAGTCTTGTTAATTTCCGTCTAGCAACCTCCTTTTTTCCTAAAATCCTTCCCTTGAGTGTGTACTGTTAACCCAACAAAAAACATGGTTGATGAGGCCGATACCAGCAATTCTGAGACTATGCAAGGAGTTACAGTGAATGAAGGGGGTTATTCTAATCCGATAGGTGACTTGCAAAATATACAAGCTGCCTATAGGTTGAATGGAAAAAGCTACCTTAAATGGTCTCAGCTAGTTCGTACCTTTCTAAAAGGTAGAGGTAAGTTAAGTCATCTTCTTGGAACTGGACCTAAGAAGGGAGGTCCTAAGTTTGATTCTTGGGATGAACAAGATTCATTAGTAATGTCTTGGTTATGGAATTCCATGGTGCCAGAAATCAGTGATACATGCATGTTTCTCAATATAGCCCAAGAGATATGAAAGGCTGTAAAACAAACCTACTCAAAGGTTAAAGATGATGCCCAGATCTATGAAATCAAGACCAAGATTTCATCCACCAAGCAGGGAAACAGGTCAATCACAAAATACTCCAACTTACTGCAGAACCTGTGGTAGGAGATGGATCACTACCAGTGTATCCAAATGAAATGTAGTGAAGATGCAGCAGTCCTAAAGAAGTTTGTTGAAAAAGACAGAATTTATGATTTTCTTGCTGGACTAAATATTGAATTCGATGCAATGAGAGTCCAGATTCTTGGAAAGGAGGATCTGCCCTCACTAAATAAAGCTATTGCAATCATTCGTGCCGAGGAAGGAAGAAGAGGAGTTATGATTGAAAGCAATCAAGTGGAGAGTTCAACATTAGTCACTAGAGCTGTAATCGAGGTAAAAACTGGTCTGGAACAGCAGATCACTAAAGAAAATAAAATAGAAGCAGCAAAAACAGTGAACATGGACTCTCTATGGTGTACCTATTGCAAGAAACCGCACCACACAAAGGAGAAGTGCTGGAGACTTCATGGGAAGCCACAAACAGCAAGCAAAAATTTTTCAGAGAGAAAAAGGTCATCAAGAGGACAAGGAAGAGCATATACAACCAAACAGTTGGTCGAGGACTCTCAAGAACAGCCTGTTGAGTTCAACAGAGAAGAAATAGAGAAATTGAAGAGTTTGTTGGGGTCTCTAGAAAAAACCTCCTCTATAGGTACATGTAGTCTGGTTTTCTCAGGTATATCCTCTTCTCAAGACTCTACAGCCTCAGCCCAAAACTCCTGGGTAATTGACTCAGGGGCTACAGATCACATGACCAATTCTTCACTCAGATTTATCACTTATACACCTTGTCCTAGTAACAGAAAAATAACAATTGCAGATGGTACTATGATAACAGTGGTTGGTCAAGGGGATATTGTTATAAGTAAAACCATTACACTAAAAAACGTCCTTCGTGTACCAAAACTATTTACTAATCTTCTATCCATCCAGAAAATTACCAAGGACACTAACTGCAGTGTTCTTTTTCATCCTACTCAATGTATTTTTCAGGAACAAGGAACGAGGACGATGATTAGGCGTGCTAAAGAAGTAAATGGCCTTTATTACCTTGAAGATCCCGGTGGACAAGTCAGTGCCTTGAATTCCCCACCTTTTTCAATTGTATCATAATCTAAAACCAATAAAGACCAAATATGGCTTCATCACCTCCGCCTCGATCACCCATCCTTTAAAGTTATAAGGCTTATGTTTCCCTCTTTGTTTAAATCCTTAAATATTGAAGAATTTCATTGGGACATATGTGAACTTGCAAAGCATAAACGCACTTATTTTCCAGTGAGTACTAAAAAGGCCTCCAACCCTTTTACCCTCATACACAGTGATGTTTGGTGGCCATCCACTATTCCAAATATAACTGGGGCTCGATGGTTTGTCTCATTCATAGATGATTGATTGTACCCGAGTGTCATGGATATTTCTCCTAAAACAGAAATCGGATGTAACCTCTACCTTTAAAACCTTCTATACCATAATTAAAACTCAGTTTGGGGCAGACATAAAAAGGTTTCGATCAAACATTGCTAAGGACTATTTCAACCAAGTCTTATCACCCTTTTTTCAAGAGAAAGGCATCATACATGAATCCTCTTGTGTGAATACCCCTCAACAGAACGGTGTGGCAGAAAGAAAGAATGGTCATGTCCTTGCCATAACAAGAGCCCTTTTGTTTCAAAAAAATGTCCCTAAACAGTATTGGGGGAAGCTGTATTAACTGCCACCTATATGATAAACAGACTATCCACTAAAGTCCTTGAATCTCAAAGCCCTATTCAAATCCTAACCAATTTGTTCCCAAATTTTAGTCCCTCACTTAACCTTAAACATAAAATATTTGGATGTGTTGCCTTTGTTCATATACACTCTCAAAATAGGGGTAAGCTTGATCCAAGGGCATTAAAATGTATCTTTGTTGGTTACTCTTCCACTCAAAAGGTATACAAGTGCTATCATCCACCTACAAGGAAATACTTCATTTTTGCTGATGTCACCTTTGCAAAAAAAAAAAACTATTTTACTCGCCCTTATCTTCCGGGGGAGATTTCATTCAGGGAAGATAAGGACAGAGACTGTTTCCTACTTCAGCCTCTCATTAACTTCCCTGCACCAACTCAGCAGCAGCCTATTCCTATCCAACAACCTGTTTTTGACCAACAGTAGTCTATTCCTGTCCAACAACCTGTTTTTGACCAAAAGCAGCCTATTCCTGTCCAATAGCCTGTTTTTGACCAGCCTACCACCTTACAATCTGATCCTACCACCTTACAATCTGATCCTAGCACCCCTCAGCCAAAGACTCAGGACACTATTCGTCCTCTGCTGGTCTACTCAAGGAAGAAGGCACTAGTGTAGGTTCAAACATCCTCCTCTCCCATACAAACCGAGGTAACTACTGAATCCATCTCTGATCCAAATACCACTGAAAACTCTGATTCTGTTTCTGATCATAGGGATTTTGATTTTCCTATTGCAATTAGAGAAGGAAAAAGAACTTGCACCACAAAAAACCCTTGTTACCTATTCATGTCCTACAGGAACTTATCTCACAACCACAAGGCCTTCCTTACTAGCCTAAAAACCATTGCCATTCCTAAAACTGTCTGAAGCATTAGAAAATGAGAATTGGCAGAATGCCATGCAAGTTGAAATGGAAACACTTGAGAAGAACAAGACATGGGACTTGGTAAAACTGCCAGAAGAGAAGAAAATAGTGGGGTGCGGATGGGTGTTTACAGTAAAGTACAAGTCAGATGGGTTTTTTGAGAGGTACAAAGCAAGGTTAGTGGCTAAGGGGTACTCTCAAACCTATGGGATAGACTACCTTGAGACATTTGTTCATGTTGCAAAGATGAATACTGTGAGAATTTTATTGTCATTAGCTGCCAATCAAGGATGGAAATTACAACAGTATGACATTAAGAATGCCTTTTTGCATGGGGATCTTGAGGAGGAAGTGTACATGGACATCCCACCTGGATTTAGTCCAAGTGCTAGACAAGTAGTGTGCAGATTAAAAAAGGCCTTGTATGGGCTAAAGCAGTCCCCAAGAGCCTGGTTTGGAAGATTTACCAAAGTAATGCTGAGACTAGGCTACAAACAGAGTCAAGGTGATCATACTTTATTTGTGAAACATTCCTCTTCAGGGGGAGTTACTGTTTTATTAGTCTATGATCATACTTTATTTGTGAAACATTCCTCTTCAGGGGGAGTTATTGTTTTATTAGTCTATGTAGATGATATCATAGTTACAGGGGATGATTTGAAAGGAATTGATAACCTAAAGAAGTGTTTGGTGAAGGAGTTTGAAGTCAAAGATCTTGGAAGACTAAAATATTTCCTTGGTATTGAAGTGGCATATTCACAGTAAGGGATCTTCATATCTCAACAGAAATACACCCTAGACTTGTTGACAGAAACTGGCAAACTAGGGTGCAGAACAGCAGAAACACCAATAGAAGTTACTCACAAACTTGGAGATACAATAGAGGATACAACAGTGGACAGAAGCTCATACCAGAGACTTGTGGGAAGACTGATTTACTTATCACACACCAGACCAGACATTGCCTATGTAGTTGGGGTTGTGAGCCAATTCATGCACAACCCTAAAGAATCACACCTAAAGGTTGTGACTCAAATTCTACAGTATTTAACGGGAAATCAAGCAGAGGAGTTATATTTAAAAAAGGAGGAAATTTGACGTTGGAAGTCTATAAAGATGCAGACTATGCAGGGTCCATGGTTGATAGAAGATCAACGTCAGGATACTGCACCTTTCTGGGAGGAAATCTAGTGACATGGAGAAGCAAAAAGCAGAATGTTGTGGCTAGATCCAGTGCAGAAGCTGAGTTTAGAGCAATGGCAGTTTGGATTTGTGAATTGTTGTGGCTAAAGATTATTTTGGAGGATTTAAAGATCAAATGGGAAGGCCCAATGAAGTTGTACTGTGATAATAAATCAGCAATCAATATTGCTCATAATCCAATTCAACATGACAGGACAAAACATGTTGAAGTGGATAGACATTTCATAAAGGAGAAACTTGACAGTGGACTAATTTGTATTCCCTATGTGTCCACTGGAGAACAAGTTGCAGATATACTTACCAAGGGGCTACCTGGGAAGTATTTTCAGAAGTTAACAAGCAAGCTGAAGATGGAAGACATCCATTCCCCAGCTTGAGGGGGAGTGTCACAAAATAGATTCATAAATTAGAAATATTATGTGTAATTAGATAGGATTCTGTGGATATCTTCTAGTAGTTACAATCACTAACTTTAAGGGATTGTATCTTTCCCTAGAATTAGTTAATTTCCTAACTTGAGAGTTACCTAAGTTAAGGATACAACCTGTATATAAATATGTAACAAATCTTACAGAAAAGATAGTCAATAACAGAGAATTACTCTACTTTTGACAGATATATAACCAGATAATCAAAAGGCCACATCAATATGCACAAAATGCCCAAAAAGTGTGCATGTATTTATCAATAAGGATACACGTAAAACTGAGAACAAATAGGTATCATTTATGATGGATATCTGGTTTTCTTTTTCTTGTGAAAAGTAGGACCGGTTCAAGCATTCTTAAACTGTGAACTTACCCATATGCATCAACAATTTCCTGAAAAGCATAAGTAAATTTATTTGTGCGGAAGTAGGTAGGTGGTAATTCTCTTGTATGCAAGACCTGGAAAATGGCTCCAATTTGAGAGTTGGAGTCAAATGCAGCCCGCTGCAGTGCCTCCTGAATCTACACCAAAAAAGCTCAAACTTATACATAAGTAATCCACGCACGCGCACGCACGCGCACGCACGCTCACGCGCGCACACACACACACACATATAAACACACAAATGTAAAACACGAGGTGGAAAACTAATACCTGTTTTGTGGCAAAAACAGGACTCCATCCCTCAGCCACAAGACATTTCTTTGTTACATCAAGGCTAAGCATATTCAGAGTGTGATAAATTGATTTCTCCTTTTTCACCTTCAGGATTTCAAGGAAATGGAGTTCACTTATTGAACACAGAACATCAGTTTGACTTCAAGAGTGCAATTGCACCTCATGTGCAATAGGAAATATAAGCATAATCTATGAAAGAGTGAGAAGAGATAACCA